>JAKSZT010026446.1:13580573-13637272 GCA_026826555.1 Tolypeutes matacus | reverse complement strand
GCCATCCCAGGGAATGGAGAGGGCCTGCATCTGCAGGCAGGATCATCCCACCCACCATATCCATGGGATATAAGCCCTCTCTCACTTGGAGTTGGAGTGGACATCACCATCCCAGTCGCCTCTGGATTGGGGGAAGAACTATGGACTAGAGTGGACTTGATGGTATTCTCTTGTTCACATATGGTGATTCTAGCAATGCAAGAAATTATAACAATGAGGTGGAGCCAGTGGCTACTTGACACTTTTGGGGTAGGGAGGGGATGAGCAGTTGAAATACATGGGCTTCTTTGGGAGTTGGAGGTTGTCCTGAGTACTGTTGTGGCAACGGATGTAGGCCATTTTAAATCAGCACACACCACTAAGAACTGAGTGGGAGAGAGTGTGGTCTACAGTGTGAACTGTGGTCTATGGTTGGTGGCAAGGCTCCAGGAGTGTAAGTTCATTGAGGGTGGTGGGCCACACTGTGGGAGATGTTTGTGTGGGATGTGGTGGGAGGTGTGGGAGGTGGGCAACATGGGAATTTATATATATATATAACATTTTTGTAAGCAAATACATATATATGCATATATTAAAAAAAATTAAAAAAAGAAAAAAAATTAAATTAAAAAAAAAAGTGATGCTTAAAGTGTTTAATTACCATTAATTAATTTTATTCCCTCTTAAATCGATTACCAAATAAAATAATTGGATTAGTCGTCATTCTGTTTTATCAGTCCATTTGTTGTGAATTTGATTATCATGAGTCATGATAACATGCATATTAAAAATCAGACAGAATTTGACTCATTAAGATGGAAACAGCTTCATGAGAAACTGACAGCCAGCTAACTGCTTATTTGATGTTTCTCTTCATTACATTTTAATTGTAACAGAACTTAAATCCTGAAAGCGGTAAATTTGTAGCAAATAAAAGAAAACATTGTTTTCTTTTTTTTAGGAGGTACAAGGGATTGAACCCAGGACCTTGTACATGGGAAGCAGGTGATCAACCACTGAGCTACATCCACTCCCCTAAAAGAAAGGCTTTATTTATTCATTTTGTTACAACTTTAGTGAATCCATTATTCCCCACATGATAAAAAGGTTCAATAAAGAACTAGATAGATTTTTTGAGGGATGGCATCAAGATAAAAAAGGTCAAGGAATACCTTTAAAGCACTTTAATGAATGCTTTAAGTAATGAAGTTTATAGAAAATACTAAGAATACTCAATAAGAATTTTAAAGTTTTATAATTACAAAGATGGAGCACAAACTCAAAATCACTATAACAGCTAAAGTCATTTTAAATGGAAAATAAAATATTTTTAGTTAGCTCTGGGCAGGTTAAAATTCTATTAGTTATAAAATAGGCACAGCCCTAAAAAAGAAAGGTAAAATATTATTTTATCTATGACAATAAAAATGTTTCCACCTACTAGTGAAGGTGTATTTGCATGCCCCATCACCTCATTCTGATCTGCATTTTCTGGATCATATATCCATGTAAATATAAGCTAGAAAACAAAACACGTGTATTTCTTTACATTTTGTACAAATTTCATTTTAGCTATGAAAAAACAAACATAAAACATTTTGCATTTTTATTTTAAAAATATTGATTATCCTGTTTTTAAAAATCAAAAGCAATATGTTATTTTTAACAACTGAAATTGTCCATAGACATATGAAGGAAAAGTTAATAATATCCCTTTACACTCCTGAAGTAACTTCACATGAATGCTTATGTATCTTTCTCTACTGTACCTTCATATATATACACAGCTATACTTACATACACATATACTTTTTGAAAAATGAAATCATTCTATGCATGTTATTTGTAACTTGCTTTTGATATTTGATATACCACCACCATCTCAAAAGACATACATCTAATTTTTTTCTTTCTTGTTTAATTTTTGGAATATATAGTTTATTCACATAGCTAAAACAAATTACATTAAACACACAGTGAAAATTGTTCCTACTACCCTGTACCCCATCACTCCATCAGTTACCATAAGCCCACCCACAACCTGTAGGTAACTATGGGCTTAAAAAGATCTTTTTAAAATTTCTATGAAAATTTCATCACTATGCAAGCCAATAAAGATACATTATTTTCTCCTGCATTTTATACAAATGCCAAACACATTTTTTCTACACCGTATTTTCTATATGTAATGTTATGGCATAGAGATCTTTACATATCCTCATTAATTTTACAGCGGCATAGTATTCCAAATTATGGAGCAACCACAATTTAACTAGTATCCTACTGATAAATATTTGTTTCCAATCTTTTGCCATTACTATTAAAGCTACAATGACTAATCTTGTACATGTATCATTTTGTACTTTTGAGTATATTTGTTAGACTCATTCCTAAAAGTGGGATGATTGGGTCACAGGGTCCATGCACGTGTAAATTTTACAGATATTGCTAACTGCCTTCCACAATGGTTGCACCAGTATATGCTCTCTCACCAGAAATGTGTAAGATTTCTTTTCTCAGAAGCTTCTCAACATGGTGTATTTTCTTACATTTGGGTATTTTGATCTGGTAGGTGAAAGCTGGTGCTTTGGTATAGTTTTCATCTGCATTTATCTTATCACAAGACTAGTTGAGCATCTTTCCCTATGTGAGATGCCACTTGCATTTCCTTTCCTCTGAACTGTGTGTTCATTTCCTTTGCTCATTTTTCTATTGGATTGTTAGTCTTTTGTTGATTTGTAGAAGTTTGTATGTATTAATAAGATTGACATTTATATTGATTTAGGTTGTTAGCATTTTGCCCCTAGTTTTCCATATTCTTCTGACTTTGTTTACGGTATATATATTTTGGCCATGTTATCTATCATTCCTCCAGCTATCTTTTAGTTTTATGGTGTCAAAACGATCATTTCTTTGGTTTGATTTCCAGATTTTGTGGTAGTTTGAAAGTTCCCCATTCTGACGTTGTAAAAGAATTCTTCCATGTTTTCTTCTAGGTATTATTGGATTCATTGCTTTTATTTAAATATTCAGCCCATTTCAAGTTTATTCTTGTGTACAGTATCAGGTATGGCTCCAAACTTTTTTTCTCTTCAGATGGCTATTGAGTTATTTCAAGACCATTTATTGACTAGCCCATCCTTTCCCTGTTGATTTGGGATGCTACGCTCATTATTTGGTAAATATCTGTATGTGTTTTCATCTATTTTCTGGGTTTCTGATCTTGTCTGCCTTCTCAAGAGGCAAGATCTCCATCAGTGTATTTTAATGATTTGTTTGGCCAGTACCCTATTACTGTTCTTAGTGTTTTCCTAGATGCTCTTGTTTACTTTTCCCCCCATATGAACTCTAGAAATATCTTATCTAGTTCTGGGAAAATGTATTTTTATTGAGATGGCATTACATTTATAAATTAACTTAGAAAAAATCATATCTTTATATTGTAGAACAAACTTACCAAGACCATAGTATGCTTTTGCTTTAGTTCTAATGTTTTTATTATATCGTTCTTGCATATTTTACTCAGCAAAATTCTTGAATGAGAGATCGACCAGTGGAGAGGATTATCTTTGTTTGTGGTCCTTTCATATTCAAATTGGACATGCCAGTCCACAGGCTTGTCAAAAGTTCAACAGGTTTCTCCTCATCTCAGTAAAGTCTAGCCATTATTGGCAAGTATGCTTCTCTTGCCTCCAAGGTGCTTTGTTTTACTTTCAAAATGCTTGGGGATTTTGCAGATATCTTTAAAATCTAATTTCTAATTTAATTCCATTATGATCAGAGATCTGTATGCATGTATTTGCCATCTGTTTTTTGTTCTTGGTGATGTGTTTGTTCAAAACGTTTGTGCTCTTTACATATATGTATTTCTTATTCTTGAGTTGTGAGAATTGCTTATGTTAGCTGGATATCAGTCCTTTATCAGGATGTGTGGGGACCCAGGGCCTGGGCTCCCCGCAAGCCCTCAGCACATAGTCACATGTATGACCTAGACATAAGTTAAAGATTAACAACCCTCCCTGAAGGGGAAAGGATGTATAGATGGTATCATAAACCATAATCTTCTCAGAGCAGTAAAACTTCATTCTTGCGATACGTGCCGTCATGGGACCCTAGCAGGAACTCTGACTCATAGCCTATTAAATGCCCTTGTTCTTAAATCCCTTATATCACCCCACATTTTCCCGTCTCCTTGCAGAGTGCTGTTTCCATTCTATGGACTACCGCCACCAGAGACTCTCTCCTGTCCATAAGTCCAAATAAAGCTTATGTTTGACTCAGTGCCAGGTGTGTTCTTTGGTTTTGCAGCAGCCCTGACCTGTGCCCTTCAGGAGTTGAGTTGGAACAGTGTGTTTTTAAAATATTTTATTCCAGTTTATGGCTTGTGTCTTCATTTTCTTAATGGTGCCCTTCAAAGGGAAGGGGCTTTCAACTTAGATGAATTTCAAATTATCAATTTTCTCTTTTTTGGTTTGTACTTCTTGTGCCTTTTCTTAGAAGCTTTTTCCTAATACAATGTCACAAAGACTTATCCTATAATTTCTGTAAGAAATTTTATAGTTTTAGGTTTTAAATTTAGGAATATAATCCATTTTAACTATTTTTAATATGGCACAAAGTATGTATTAAGGTCTTTTTTCCATAAGGATGTCCAATTTTTCTAGCACAATTGTTACAAAGATTATTCTATCTCTATCGAATTGCCTTGGTTTTTTGTCAGTTAATTGACAATATATGTTTGAAGCTTATTTCTAGATGCTCTATTCCATTCTACTGGTCTATGTGTCTATCCTCTTGCCAATATGAATTGTTTTTTATAATTCATATAATTGCCAATATGAATTGTTTTTTATACAGTAGATTTTTTATAAGATTTGAAATCAGGTAATATAGTCCTCCAACTTTATTCCTCTCTTTCAAAAAATTTTGACTTAATTTCTTTGCAGTCCATACAAATTTTAGAATCAACTTGTCAACTTTTACAAATATCTTCCTGGGATTTTTATTGGAATTGTGTTAAAACTATAGAAAAAATTTAGAGAGAATTGAGATCATAACAATACTAACAATACTGAGTGTTTCAATCCACAAACATGGTTACCTTTCCATTTGTTTAGACTGTGTATCCTAAAATCTTGACTGTGATGGTTTGAAGCTGTTATGTACTCCAGAAAAGTATATTCTTAAATTTAATCCATTCCTGTGGGTGTGGACCCATTTTAAGTGGAATCTTTTGGTGAGTGGGATCTTAAAATGTGACCCACCTTATTCAGGATGGATCTTAATCCTCTTACTGGAGTCCTTTATAAGAGATTGAAATTCAGACTAAGAGAGAGAAAGCCATGGAAGCAAGAAGCTGAAAGCATCCAAACACAGAAGAGAAGGGAGACACCAGCAGATGCCACCATGTGCCTTGCCATGTGACAGAGGAGTCCAGGATCACCAGCAGCCAATCTTTAGGAAGAAAGCATTGCTTTGATGATACCTTGTTTTGGACATTTTTCTGAGCCTCAAAACTGTAAGCGTGTAAGCAAGTCAATTCTCATTATTTTCAGGATGAAGAGGTTCCTTTTCATCACTAATGTCATGATGTAGGCTGAGTTTTGTTAAGTGCTTTTTCTGCAATTATTGAGATGATCATATGATTTTTCTTTTTTACTTTTACTGATATGGTGAATTATATTGATTTTCTAATGTATGTTATCTTGCATTTCTGTAATAAATTCTACCTGGTCAAGATGTATTGTTTGCATAGTTTTGGATTATTTGCAATAATTTTGTTTAGGATACTTGCATATAAGTTCATGAGACATAATGGTCTGCAGCTTTCCTGTGATTTTTTTATTTTTATTTTTATATCAGGTTAATGCTAGACTCACAAAGTAGTTGGGAAATGTTTCCTCCTCTTCTGTTTTCTTTTTATAATATATTTTTAATTGCAGTATATCATCCATATATGAACATGCATAAATAAGTGTATAGTAAAGGTTATGAACTTACAAAATAAACATACATACCATCATACAGGGGTCCCATACATCACCCCTCCACCAACATTCTGCATTGTTGTGAAATATTTGTTACAAACTATGTAAGAGCATCATCAATATATTACTACTAACTATAGTCCCTATCCTACATTTGGTGTATTTTTCCCCCAACCCACCTGTGGCAGTTTGATATTGTTTATAAATTCCAAAAAGAGATATTGGATTATGTTTGTAGGCTGGTCTGTTCCTCTGGGCATATTAGATTATATTGGATTCAGAGGTTTCACTCTTACTTGATTAAATAATGATTAAGGCCACATCAGTAGGACTTGCATCTCTGCTCCCTTGGTGGGGACTCAAAGAGAAAACACATGGCAGAGAACAGAGTTGGGAGTTTTGGAGCTGGAGCCCTGGGAAGTAAATACACAGAGAAGCAGATATGTGAGGAGGCTCCATTCGACATGGCAGAGGCCCAGGAAAGAGAGACAAGCTGTTAGCCTGATAGTCTACAGCTGGCCTTGTGGAGAGAGCAGAGCAGCTGAGCCTGGAGAGAGACGAGACTTATCCCAGCCTATGGCTGATATTGGAAGAAGCTGGGACCATGGAGCCTTAAGAGGAAGAGGAAGCCTGAACCCTTGCAGACGTTGGCAGCCATCTTGGTCCAACACGTGGCAACAGACTTTGGTGAGGGAAGTAACTTATGCTTTATGGCCTGGTAACTGTAAGCATCTACCCCAAATAAATACCTTTATAAAAGCCAACAGATTTCTGGTATTTTGCAACAGCACCCCTTTGGCTGACTAATACACCACCTTATTTTTTAAAATATATTTTTTTATTACAGAGGTTGTGAACTTATAAACAAACATGCACATGTGTAGAATTCCCATACAATACCCCTTCACCAGTACACCACACTGTGAAGGAATATTTGTTACAGATTATGAGATAATATCATCACACTATTACCACCAACCATGGTCCATAGCATACATTTGGAACACTTTTTCCATACCCTCAACATAGTACATCTTTGACATCGATGCAAGAATATTATAGTATTGCTGTTAACCACAGTCCATAGGTCACACCAATTGTATTTTTTCTCATGCTTCTTCACATTCCCACCACCCTGCAATAGTGATATATATCTGCTCTAGCTCACAGAAGGACACTCTTGCATCTGTACCATCAACCACAATTCTCATCTACCTCTCAGTTCACTGTGTTATTCACTCCCTACATTATTCTCTAGCTTTCTTTCAATTGCTGTTTACTTCCCCAGACTACCCTTTTCAGCCACAATTCCATTTATAAACCAGCTGCTACTCACTATAAAGTGTTACCATCAACTCTATCCATGTTCACACTTATACAGTCAAGTTAATTAAAACTTTTACATACATTAAGCATCAGTAGTTCTCCTCAACCCTCCTCTTATCTCCTAATAACCTATACTCCATGTGTTTATTCTTCACATTTAATTCATATTAATGAGACCATGCAATATTTGTCCTTTGGTGTCTGGATTATTTTGCTTAGCATAATATCTTCAAGGTTCATCCATGTTACTATATGTGTCCCAATTTCATTTCTTCTTACTGCAGCATAGTATTCCATCATATGTATATACCACATTTTGTTTATCCATTCATTGGTTGATGGACATTTGGGTTGTTTCCATCTTTTGGAAACAAATTGTGAATAATGCTGTGATGAACATTGGTGTGCAGATGTCTCTTCATGTCATAGTTTTTAGTTCTAGATATATTCCTAGTAGAGGAATTTCTGGATCATATGGCACTCCTATATTTAGCTTCCTGAGGAAGCCAAACTGTCCTCCGCAGAGGTTGCACCATTTTACAATCACACCAACAGTGAAAGAGTGTTCCTATTTCCCCACATCCTCACCAGCACTTATTGTTGCCTGTTTTTTTTTTTTAATTAATGACCATTCTATACAGTGTTAGATGATATCTCATTGTTGTTTTGATTTATATTTCCCTAATAGCTAGTGATATAGAACATTTTTTTCATGTGCTTTTTTGCCATTTATATTTCTTCTTTGGAGAAGTGTCTATTTAAATCTTTTGCCCATTTTTAAATTGGATTGCTTGCTCTTTTATTGTTGAGTTGTATGATCTTTTTACATAGAATGGAAACCAAACCCTTATCAGATATGAGGTTCCCAAATATTTTCTCCTACTGAGTGGGCTGCCTTTTCACCTTCTTGGTGAAGTCATTTGAATCACAGAAGTGTTTAAGTTTGAGGAGGCCCCATGTATCCATACTTTCTTTCATTGCTTGTGCTTTCAGTGTAAGGTTTAAGAATCTACCACCTAACACCAGGTCTTGAAAATGTTTCCCTACATTTTCTTCTAGGAGCTTTATGGTACTTGCTTTTATATTTAGGTCTTTGATCCATTTTGAGTTAATTTTTGTATAAGGTGTGAGATACGCATCTTCTTTCTTTTGACTATAGATATCCAGTTCTCCCAGCACCATTTGTTGAATAGACTGTTCTGCCCCAGCTGGGTGGGTTTGACAGGCTTGTCAAAAATCACTTGGCCATAGATGTGAGGGTCTGTTTCTGAACCATCAATTCGGGTCCATTGGTCTATGTGTCTATCTTTATGCCAATACCATGCTGCTTTTACCATTGTAGCTAGGTAATATGATTTAAAGTCTGGAACTGAGAGTCCTCCAACTTCACTTGTTCTTTTAAAGATGTTTCTGGCTGTTCGGGACCTCTTACCCTTCCAGATAAATTTGATAATTGTGTTTTCCATTTGTTTAAAAAATGCTGGTGGAATTTTTATTGGGGTTGCATTGAATCTGTATATCAATTTGGGTAGAATTGACATCTTAATGATGTCATGAGCACGGAATATTCTTCCAATTATTAGGTCTTTTTTTGTTTCTTTTAGCAATACCCTGTAGTTTTCTGAATACAAGTGCTTTACATCCTTGGTTAAGTCTATTCCTAAATATTTGATTCTTTTAGTTGCTATTGTAAATGGAATTTTTCCCTTAACTTCCTCCTCAGATTGTGCATTATAATTGTATAAAAACACCACTGATTTTTGCATATTTATCTTGTATCTTGACACTTGACTGAAATCATTTATTAGCTCTAGCAGCTTTGTTGTAGATTTTTTTGGGCCTTTCTAGATATAGGATCATATTGTCTACGAATAATGAAAGTTTTATTTCTTCCTTTCCAATTTGGATGCCTTTTATTTCTTTTTCTTGCCTGATTGCTCTAGCTAGAACCTCTAGTACTATATTGAACAATAGGCATACTTGTCTTGTCCCTGATCTCAACAGGAAAGCTTTCAGTCTTTCACCCTTGAGTACAATGTTAGCTGTGGGTTTTTCATATATGGCCTTTATCATGTTGAGAAAGTTTCCTTCAATTCCTATCTTTTGTAGTATTTTTATCAAGAAAGGATGCTGCATTTTGTCAAATGCCTTTTCTTTGTCAATTGATAAGATTATGTGATTTTTCTTCTTTGATTTATTAATGTGGTGTATTGTGCTGATTGATTTTCTTGTGTTGAATCACCCTTGCATATCTGGTATAAAACCCACTTGATTATGATAAATAATTCTTTAATGTGTGGTTGGACTCAATTAGCAAGTATTTTATTGAGGATTTTTACTTCTGTATTCATTAGAGAAATGGGTGTATAATTTTCTTTTTTTCATAATATCTTTATCTGGCTTTGGTATTAGGGTGATATTGGCTTCATAGAATGAGTTTGGTAGCATTCCTTCTTGTTCAATTTTTTGGAAGAGCTTGAGTAAGATTGGTATTAAATCTTTGAATGCTTGGTAGAAGTCACCTGTGAAACCACCTGGTCCTGGGCTTTTCATTTTGGGGAGCTGTTTGATAACTGTTTCAATCTCTTTACTTGTGATTGGTTTGTTGAGGTATCCTATTTCTTCTAGGGTCAGTGTAGGTTGTTTGTGTGTTCCCAGGAATTTTTCCATTTCATTTACATTGTCTAGTTTTTTGGCATAAATTTGTTCATAATATCCTCTTATGATCTCTCTTATTTCTGTGGGGTCAGTAGTAATGTTCCCATTTTCATTTTTTATTTCATTTATTTGTATCTTCTCTCTTTTTTCCTTAGTCAGTCTAGCTAATAGTGTGTTGATTTTGTTAATCTTCTCAAAAACCAACTTTTGGTTTTGTTAATTCTCTATTTTGTTGTTGTTGTTGTCCTCAATTTCATTTATTTCTGCTCTGATCTGTTATTTCATTCCTTCTACTTGCTTTGGGATTAGTTTGCTGTTCTTTTTCTAGTTCCTCCAGCTGTGTAGTTAGGTCATTGATTTTAGCTCTTTTTTAATGTAAGCATTGAGGTCTATAATTTCCCTCTCAGCACTGCTTTCACTGCATCCCATAGGTTTCGATATGTTGTGTTCTCATTGTCATTCATCTCAAGATATTTATTCATTTCTCTTGAAATTTCTTCTTTGACCCACTGATTATTTAAGAGTGTGTTGTTTAATCTCCATATATGTGTGAATTTTCCCTTTTTCTGCTGCTTGTTGATTTCCAACTTTATTCCATTATGGTCAGAGAAAGTGCTTTGTATAATTTCAGTCTTGTTGAATTTATTGAGATTTGCTTTGTGACCCAATATATGGAGAAAGATCCATGAGCACTTGAAAAGAATGTACATCCTGCTGTTTTGGTGTGCAATGTTCTGTATATGTCTATTAGGTTTAGCCCATTTATCATATTATTCAGGCTCTCTGTTCCTTTACTTATCCTTTGCCCAGATGGTCTATCCAACAATGAGAGTGGTGTATTGAAGTCTCCAAATATTATTGTAGAGATATCTATTTCTACCTTCAGTTTGCCAGTGTTGGGGCATCCTGGTTAGGTGCATATACATTTATGATTGTTATTTCTTCCTGGTGAATCATACCTTTTATGTAATGTCCTTCCTTGTCTCTAATAACAGTTTTGTTTTTAAAGTCAATTGCATCCAATACAAGTATAGCTAGCCCCCACTTTTTTTGTTTGTTTGTTTTTGGGTTACTGCATGCGTGAAAAATCTTTTCGTAATCTTTCACTTTCAATCTATTGGTATTCTTGGGTCTAAGGTGAGTCTCTTGCAGACAGCATTTAGATGGTTAATATTTTCTTATCCATTCTGTCAGTCTGTGTCTTTTGATTGGGGAGTTTAATCCATTAACATTTAATGTTATTATTGTAAAGGCAGTTTTTATTTCATCCATTTTGACCTTTGGGTTTTATCTGTCATTTTATTTTCACCACTCTTTTGACACTTTTAGTTACTGTTACTGATATAATCATTTCTAGATTCTCTTCCAAGCTTCTCTCTCCAGTCTTTTCTTTCCAGTTTGTAAAAGTTCCTTTAGTATTTCCTGCAAAGCTGGTCTTTTTGTCTTTTTCTTTCTCAGTTTCTGTTTATCTGTGAATATTCTAAACTCACCCTCATTTTTGAAAGATAATCTTGCTGGTTATAAAATTCTTGGCTGGGAGTTTTTCTCTTGCAGTATCTTAAATATATCATACCACTTCCTTCTTGCCTCCGTGGTTTCTGATGCAAAATCGGCACTTAATCTTATTGGGTATACCTTATATGTTATGCATTGCATTTCTCTTGCTACTCTCAGAATTCTGTCTTTGACTTTGGCATTTGACATTCTGATTAGTATGTCTTGGAGTTGGTCTATTCGGATTTCTTCTGATGGGCGTATGATGTGCTTTGTGGACACAATATCTATGTCCTTCAATAGGACTGAGAAATTTTCTACCATTATTTCTTCAAATATTCCTTCTGCCCCTTTTCCTTCTTTTCTTCTGTGACACCCATGACATGTATGTTTGCATATCTTTTGCTGTCATTTAGTTCCCTGAGACCCTGTTCAATTTTTTCCATTTTTTTCTTCATCTGTTCTTTTGTATGTTCGTTTTCAGAGGCCATGTCTTCAAGCTCACCAATCCTTTCTTCTGCCTCAATAAATCTGCTGTTATATGCCTCCAGTGTATTTTTAATTTCATGTATTGCACCTTTCATTCCCATAATATCTGCTATTTTTTTAATGTATGCTTTTAAATTCTTCTTTGTGCTTACCCAGTATCTTCTTAATATCCTTAATCTCTTTAGCCATCTCATTGAATTTATTAAGGAGATTTCTTTGAACATCTATGATTAGTTGTCTCAACTCCTTTAGTCATCTGCAGGTTTAGCTTATTCCTTTAACTGGGCCATAGCTTCCTGTTTCTTGGTATGGATTGTGATTTTTTTTTTGGTGTCTTCACATCTGGCTTACTAGATGTATTTATTCTGGGTGCAGTTTCTCCCTTTAGTTTAGGGCTTTCTTGTTTTGCTGGTTGTGTAGTAGGAACCAAGATTGTAGTTGATGCTGTAAGCTATGGAGGCTGAAGCTGCCCATGTTGCCCCAGGAATTGATGAAGCTTATCCCACCTTTTTCTTCTTCCAGGGTAAGGACAGAGATGCAGCAATGTGTAATAATCCAAGTTGTGCAGGATAAGATTGTCTGTAGTTACCCAGAGAGACTGATGAAGCTTCACACCCCTTCCTTTCCTACCTGGGGCAGGGATGGAGCTATAGTTGTGGGCAGCAATCTATGCTCTGTGGGTCCAAAATGACCACAATTGCCCACTTAAACTGATATAGCACTGGCACCCCCTCCCTGCTGGGGCTGAGGATGGACCCTCTGTTGTGCCCAACAATCTAATCTGTGTGGGTCCAATACTCCTGCAGGTGCCCTGAGAGGCTGAGGGAGTACTGTCCCTTCTGCCTTTTAGGGGGTGGGAATGGAACCACCAACGCCCAATAGTTCAGTCGCTGTAGGCCAAAAGTACCCATCGTTGCCTGGAGAGGCTGAGGAAACACCAGCCCCATCCTATCCTATTAGGGTGTAAGGTTGGTTCCACAGGCACCCAACAGTTCAGTCCCTGTAAGCTGAAAGTACTGCCATTGCCCAGAGAGGGGTGTGGCTGGATCCATAAGCATCCAACAGTCCCATGTGTGCAGGCCAAAAGTGCCTGCCATTGCATGGAAAAGCTGAGGAAACACCAGCCCCTTCCTTTCCTATTGAGGAGTGGGGTTGGACCCACAAGTACCCACCCATCCAAGCTGTGTGGGCCAAAAGTACCTGCCTAGAGAGGCTGGGCAAATACAGTCTGTCTCCTGTCCTATTGGGGGTAGAGCCACAGGTGCCCAATGGTCAGGTTTGCACAGGCCAAAAGTGCCTGCAGTTGCTCTGAGAGGCTGAGGAACACCAGCCCCCTCCTAGCCTATGGGGGGGGGGGGGCGGGGCAGAGGTGGAGACGGACTCAAGGCACTCAGCAAACCAGTTCCTATGGGCTGAAAATGCCTGCATTTGCTGGGAGAGGCTAAGGAAACCCAGCTCCTCTCCTATCCTTTTGGGGTGCAGGGATGCAGCCCCAGGTGTCCGACTATCCATTCAATGCAGGTCAAAAGCAACTGCAGTTGCCTGGAGAGCCTGGTGCAGGTCTCCCCAGCTTCCTCCCTGCTGGAGGTGGGGCTGGAGCCTAGGCTAGGGCTGCAGGCTGATCTTGGTGGAGAGAAGCCAGTCCCTAACCACTGGATTTTCAGTCAGCCCAGTTACCTTATGCCAGAGGTGGAGTCAAAATGGCAGCTACTGGCCTCTTTCCAACTTGGACAGGTTCAAACACTAGCTGTTCCTAGAATTATACTTTAGCCAGCCGAGTCCACCAATCAGTAGCTGAGGTAGGTGGACAACTGTCTCTTCCTCCCTCGTTTATGGGAAATGGAGCTCTACTCACTAATCTCTGCAGATGGGCAGGCTCCTCCTTCCATTCTCTCGGGGATGTTGCAGGGTGCTCTTCTGGTCTCCCGAGGCCCCCAAACAGGTGCTTTAGATAGCTCTGGTGATTATTAGCTGCCCTGTAGGATAAGCTGACTCTTGGAGCTCCTCACTCTGCCACCATCTTGGCTTCCCACCTCTTCTGTTTTTGTTTTCTTAAGTTTGTGGAAAATTGGTATCAGTTATTCCTTAGGTGTTTTATGGGGTGCACAGTGATAAAATCTTGAGTTGGAGTTTTCTTTGAAGAAGGTTTTCATTAAATTTTATTTTTGTAAATATGAAAAAAATAAAGGACTGTTAAGAGTTTTATTTCTTTTTGTGTAGTTTTGGTTTGTGTTTTTAAGGGAGCTTGACATTTTATATAAGCTGTTAATATTTTGTTCTAATATTCATAGTATGCCCTTATTATTATTTTAATTTTGGTAGGAACTATAGTTATATTCCTTCTGTCATTTCTGATAAAAGTAATTTGTTTTCTCTCTTTTTAAAAATCACTTTGACTAGACATTTATAAATTTCATTTTTGTTTTCAAATTATCTTTTGGGGGAAGTGGATATAGTTCAAGTGGTTGAGCACCTGCTTCCCATGACTGAAGTTGTGGGTTCAATCTCTGGTACCTCCTAAAAACAAGCAAATAGGAAAAAAAGACAACTCTTATTGGGAAATGGATGTAGCTCAGTGGTTGAGAGTCTGCTTCCCATACACGAGGTCCTGGGTTCAATCCTTGGTACCTCCTAAAAAAAAAAAAAAAAAGCCTAGAAATAAAATAAAATACTTAACTTTTGGTTTCATTGACTTTCTCTCATACTTTTTCTAATACTTTAAATTTCATAGTTTCTTTAAAATCTTTAATATTTACTTATTTCTTCCTTTTGCTTGCTTTTGATTTAATTTGCATTTTGTTTTCTAGTTTCTTAACATGGAAGACTTGATCATTTATTTATATTTCCAACTTAAAACTGTCATAATTGCATTTCCAAAATTTATGTTGTATTTTATTTTCATTCAGTTCAAAAATATTTTCTAATTTCCTGTCTGACTTTGGCTTTAATTGACGGATTATTTAGAAGTTGTTTAGTTTCCAAGTATTTGGGGGATTTTCCAGATTTATTTTGTTACTAATATCCAGTTTTATTTCTTTTGTAATCAGAGAATATACTTTAAATGTTTTCAATTTTTAAAATTTCATTGAAGGAAGCAGATGTGGCTTAAGCAGTTAGGTGCCTGCCTACTACATGGGAGGTCCCAGGTTTGGTTTCTGGTGCCTCCTAAAGAAGATGAGCAAGACAGAGAGCTGATGTGACGGGCTGGCATGGCAAGCTGACACAACAAGATGATGCAATGAGGAGACACAATGAGGAAACACACCAAGAAATACAACAAGAAGGAAGTAGGATGTAGCTCAAGTGATTAGGCACCTCCTTCCCACATGGGAGGTCCTGGGTTTGGTTCCCAGTGCTTCCTAAAGAGAAGATGAGCAGACAGCAAGCGCCAACAATGAGGGAGTAGGGGGGAATAAATGAATAAAATAAATCTTAAAAACACTTTTTGTTTTTGTTGAGAATATGGTCTATCTTGGTAAATGTTTCCTGAGTATATTTTTTTGGGGGGGGGATACTGGGGATTGAACCCGGGACCTCATACATGGGGAGCAGGCACTCAACCACTTGAGCTACACCTGCTCCTCCACGAGCACTTTTAATTTAAAGACTGTGCCTTCTGTTGTTCTTAGGTGGAGTGTTCTATCAATATCAATTACATTAGATCGGTTAATAATGTTATTTGCAACTTCTACAACCTTACTTATTTTGTCTATTTGTTCAAGGATTACTGAAAAGAGTACTGACGTATACAATTGCAATTATGGATTCAACTATTTATTCTTTTAGTTCTATCAGTTTTTGCTTCATGTATTTTGTAGCTTAAGGAAGCTCTATTGTTCATGTGCATGAAGAACTGTTATAACTTCTTGGTGAACTGATCCTTTAGCATTATGTAATAACCCTTATTTCTGATGGAATTTCTTGTTCTGAATTTGATTTGTCTGATATTATTGAGCCACACTGGTCTTTTTAAAAATTACATGGTATATCTTTTTCCATCCTTTTATTATTTATTTATTTATTCATTTAAAATTTTATTTCTTGAGGAGGTACCAGGGATTGAACCCAGGACCTTGTACATGGGAAGCAGGTACTCAATCACTGAGCTACACCCACTCCCCATCCATCCTTTTATTTTTTTTCTTGCTTTTTTATTTTTATTTTATTTTAATTTATTTTTTGGTCATCTTTCTCATCCTTTTATTTTTAATCTAAGTATGTCTTTATATTTATAATCAGTTTCTAGAAGAAATAAAAAATTTTTAATCCAACCTCATAATCTCTTTCTTTTAATTGAGGTGTTTAGACTATATTAAATGCCATTTTTTCTATGTTTGGATTTAAATCTACCATATCACCAGTTGTTTTCTAGTTGTTCCATTTGTTTGTTTGTTTTTAAACTCTTTTATGCTTGGTTTTGGATTATTTTTATAATTCCATTTTATCTCCACTAGTGGTTTGTTAGTTATATCACTATTTATATTCTCTATTTCACTATCATTTTACACATATTATAAAAACCTTATAGCAGTGTATTAGTCAGCTAAAGGGGTGCTGATGCAAAATACCAGAAATCTGTTGGCTTTTACAAAGGTATTTATTTGGGGTAGAAGCTTACAGTTACCAGGCCATAAAGCATAAGTTACTTCCCTCCCCAAAGTCTGTTTCCATGTGTTGGAGCAAGATGGCTCCCGGCATCTGCAAGAGTTCAGGCTTCCTCTTCCTCTTCCTCTTAAGTTTCTGTGGTCCCAGCTACTTCCAATATCAGCTGTAGGCTGAGGTAAGTCTCATCTCTCTCCTGGAACTCGTTTCTCTCTGGGCTCAGCTGCTCTGCTCTCTCTACAAGGCCAGTTGTTAACTATCAGGCGAATGGCTCATCTCTCTTCCCAGGGCTTCTGCCATGTCTAAAGGAGCCTTCTCTCCTTCTTCACATATCTGTTTCTCTGTGTGTTTACTTCCCGGGCTCCAATATCAAAATTCCACAACTGTCTCCTCTGTCATGTCGTTTTCTCTGTGAGTCCACACCCACCAAGGGGACGGGGACTCGACATCCTACTGACTTGGCCCAATCAAAGCCTTAATCATTATTTAATCAAGTAAGAGTGAAACCGCTGAATCCAATACTCTTTGGTACCCAGAGGTGCAGACCAGTTCACAAACATAATCCAACATCTATTTTTGGAATTCATAAACAATATCAAATTGCCACATAGCAGTATGCTTCTAACGTCTCCCTCCCAACCATTGTGCTATTGTTGTTTCATAATTTACTTTTACATATGTTATAATCCTCACAATACATTGTTACTATTTTTATTTTAGGCAGGTATCTTTTATAATGATTAAAAATAAGAAAAAAAGTCTTTTACCTTGATCTTCATTTTAACCTTTCCAGAGCAATTCATTGCTTTTTGAAGGTTTATGTTTCTGACTGAAGAGCTTCCTTTACCATTTCTTGTAGTGTAGGTTTGCTAGCCATAATTCTCTCAGGTTTTGTTGGCTTTCAAAATTAGTGGCAAAATTTAAAATATAATATTTTTATGACTTTAAAATTCCAAATTCCCTGCCATCCTTAGTCATATACCCCCTCTTTATTATTAATATTAATTTGTGCCTTCTTTATTTTTGTAAAGTAGTATTGAGAGAAATTTTACCATTTCATTAGTTTTTTCAAGAAAACACATTTTTTTTTGGAATAATCATGTTTAAATTTTTAAATTAACATTTTGCTTCTAGCTTTATTTTTTTCAATCTTCTGCTTCCTTTGAATTGTTTTAGTTTCACATCTTCTATTTACATATTTTCAATTTTTTGTTTTTAAAAACAAGTATATCAAATTTGTAACATACCAAGAATTCCATTCTAAGTTTGATTTTAGGCCAGCTCATAAACTTTGATATTTATTTTGTTATTGCTTGCTTCTAAATATGTTTTAATTTTGAATGTGATTTTTGTCTCTAATCCTAGAGATGTGGTTCTACATTCAGAAATACAGTGGCACTTTCCAGGCCTATGGCTTTTGTTGTTTTGATATCACTTTTTGGTGTCTTATAAAATTTAATTCATTCAGAAAATATGACATGTGTGATATTAATTCTTGGGAGCTTTGAAAATTTCCTGCTTGTGTTCTTTGTTTTGGGCAAGGAGTTTCATGTATCTATGAGGACAGTCCGATTTGTTCATTGCGTTGTGCAATTTTTTGGTCTGCTTAATTTAATGCCTCTTTGCTAGAAGAGCATTAAAATCTTTCACTAAAATCTTTTATTAAAAGATTTACTAGAAAATTCTCATACATTTCAAGTGGGTATGTATAATGCTACAAACCTTTAGGAAAAATTTTTCAAGATTTTGTTTCTAGGAAGATCAAGAGCTAACCTTTACTTCTGGTGGGGGTGGGGAGATGGGTGTTAAACTAGGAATTTTCTAGAATGGTGGAAATGTTCTGTATGGATTTATTTATATATGTGAAAATTCATCAAGCTGTATACTTTAAGTACTTTGCCATATTGAAAAAACTTACATTATGATTATAATATTTCATCTTCTTGTAATTCTTCCAGTTTCTGCATTTTTTATTCTGAATACACATAATGTCATTCTTGTTATATCTCTTGGTATTTTTATTACTTTTATCATAACATGACATTCCTCTTCATCCTATTAAATCTGTTGGCCTTGGATTCTATATTGCCCTTATTTATTATACCATATTAGCTCCCTTCCTTCCTCCTTACTGTGGACTTTTAAATTTCTTCTTTATATTCCCTCCAACCATATTAATTCTCTCTTTTCCTATGTAATTTAGTTAACAACCAAATGTATCCTTCCCTATTTTTCTCCATCCTAAATAAGCATTTGCAGAGATATATACAAATATATAAATACATGTACACTTAAAGAATTTTAAAGAGTTTAAAATATATAAAATGGAGCCATATTATCAAGTATATACCATTGAAATTTCCCAGTGTTCGCTCTCACAATATTATCTGAATATTATCCTGTGGTGTGGATATACTGAAATTTACTGATTGGTTTCTCTAATGATGGAAATTTACTGTGGTTCTAGTTTATTTTGTTGTTTTTTTATTTTGTTTTGTTTTGCCACTATTACAATGCTGCAAAAAGATAAATCCTTTTTCATGTCACCTTATGTACTGGAGATTTTATTTATGGTGTAGATTCCCAGGAGTGGGATTTTTGACCCAAAGGGTTTATATATATATATTATAAATAGATATTTCCAGATTACTCTCCAAATAAAGCTCTAACACTTCACATTTTCCCCTTTCTTCTTTTCTTCCTTCCTTCCTTATTTCCTTCTTTCCTTTCTCTTTGCCTACTTTTGGCATTAAAGTTGTGTTGGATTCAGAAAATGAATTGGGCAACTTCTCATCTTTCTTTATGATTGGGTGAGGCTATATTGTTGGGTGCATAGAATATCATAATTTAACTTTATAGAAATTTCTTTTTATCATGAAGTCATATCCTTGTTTACAACTTCACCTTCTTATATCCACATTGTCACCCCAGTTTTCTTTCGATAATCTTAACTTGTTTGTAACCTTTCCTTTCCAAGTTCTATGTTCTCTTTTGTTTTAAAACATGCAACTTTGATTAAAACTGTGGTCTATGGTTGGTGGCAAGGCTCCAGGATGTGTAAGTTCATTGAGAGTGGTGGGTCACACTTGTGGGAGATGTTTGTGTGGGAGGTGGTGGGAGGTGTGGGAGGTGGGCAACATGGGAATCCCAGTGGGTTCCGTGTAATATTTTGGGTAATCTAAGCACCTCTTAAAATATATATATATATATAAAAATAACATTTTTGTAAGCAAATGCACATATATGCATATATATTTATATATCATTTTGCACATGTTTCTATGTATTGTGAGAATTTTTATTTTAACCCACAATAAAAATAAAAAAATAAAAAATAAAAAATAAGTCAGATTTCTGGATTTTTTTTTTTTTTCATTTAAAAGGTGAGTTTAACCCAATCACATTAATTTTGATTACCGACTTAACTAAAATGATTTCTTACATTTTATTTTGTGCCTCTATTTTCTGTTTTTATCCCATTTCATTTTTCATCTTTATTGCCTCCTAGAGGGTTGATAGCATTTTAAAAATTCTACTCCCAGAGCACTACTCTTTAGGAATTATATTTTTCATTTCTTTTACTTTAATTCACACCTTTAAATTTCTACTTGCATGTTTAATATTGACCACAGTTAATTAATATCCCTATCCTGACTATTTCCAAGGACATTAGAATTATTTAGGTCTGTAATATGTATTCTACTTCTGGAAGTTCTCTATTTTCTATCTTCAGGAAGTCCTTAAACTTCTTTATCCTCTGATGATATTCTTTCTTGCTTTTTAGCCTTAAAAATATATCTATAATGTCAATGGAATTTGAGGTAGGAGAACAGATGGACACAAGGGTGCTTCAATGTCTTGATCCACTATAGGAAATTTACTTATTTTATTTTCACTGGTTCTTCTTTCCAGTAAATCACTTCTTTTGAGAAAATAAAAATATCTATATAGAGGTATAATTTCCAAATATTATCACCTATTTCAATTTTAAATTTTTAAATAAATCTCTCCATTATACTTTTAATAATCTTTAATTCAGAGTTTTAAAACTTTTTATCTCAGAACCTCTTCTTAGTGGAAGAATTATTGAGATTCCCAAAAAGTTATGTTGTATGTGGATTAGAGCTACCAATATTTACTGTGTAACAAATTAAAACTGAGAACATTAAATATATTTATAAATTTTTAAAACTATGATAAACACATTTAACATAAGTAACATATTTTAAATACCTATATTTTAAAACAAAAAAGTTAGAAGAGTGGTTGTTTTTCATTTTTCAAAATATCTTTAATATCCACTGTAATAGAAGATAGCTCTTGGTTGGTGTATGTTGTTTGAGTGGAAGTATATGAAGAAAATCCATCCTCACAGAGAAATGTGATCGGAAAAGGGTGGCCATCATTAAGTCCCTGAAAAAGTCTTGTGGAGTCCTAGGGGTCCTCAGAAGCCATATCTTGGGTACCACTGCTCTAAGCAAATTTTGTTATGTCATTAATTTGGGAAAGTCATCTCTGGTAAATATGGAAGATAAGAGGGAAATAATATAGTAGGGATATGCAAGTGATATACAAAGTTTTAAAAATGTTTTACCTGAGTTAAATTGTGAAAGAAATTTCTGTTGGGAAAAAGGAAACATATTTTAGTATTTAGAATTTTAAGTATGAGTTTGAATATTCTTTCAATAATCATGTTTCTAAGCTTTGAATATTCTCTTTATATTCTGTTACAAGAACATAAACAATGAAAGGATAAATATAAAAATAATCTACATATGTCTATAATTAAATATATTTATCAATTCTCATCTGCTATCATAAAAGGCAGAAGGGCTTGAATTGCATGCTTCCTTAACAATAATGCAAGTTCACATAGCCAAAGGTACATGATTAATCATCTTCAAAATTTTGATATTATCTTATCACATAAAAAAGCCTATAGTGTTTACATATTTTAATTTACATCAGATACAAATTTATCAACCGTCACTGCAAATTCTGCATTCACCATCCTTTCAATGTAAATTTTTTAAAGGAACAACATTCATTTGTATGTTTAGTTTTATGTTTTCTAGAAAGTTTTTTTTTTACTTTAAAGTTATATGATCACTTTTATTATATACTATCTAAAATTCAGGGCCTCAGGACTATGTTTTTTCCACTTGCACACTGCTTATCACAGTGCTTAGTATATCACTGTGCACAAAAACAATGAAAATATTTTGGGAATCAATAAATAAGTATGCAGTGAGTTTCTGAGACTATTTAATGAACATAATATTTTCTATTATATTGGCAATCTGATCTGTTAGAAAGCTACTGTAAATAGATACTATAAATGACCCAGAGTTCATAAAAGTCTGAGGCTGATCAAGAAGATTCCTGGCTCCTGGGCTGGTACGTACTGCCTTGTATTGTGCTACTTGTTAGAGGCCCTGGGAAGAAGAAACGAAGAGAGATACTGAATGAGTTATCAGTTCAAGGAAAACTTGAAGGGAAAAGGAGAAATGAATGGATAACAAAAGAAAGGCTTTGGTATTGAGACAGAAACATTGTAGAGAGGGAGTCAGTATCAGTTGATGTTAAAGTGGCAACCTGAAATCTCCTAGAAAAACAAGTTATCGGTATTCTGCTTCATCTTTATGAGTTTGCTTGGCTTTCTTGAGTTGGTGCACAGGCTGAAAAGTGTAGAGTGAGAAGGGTAAGGAAAGAACTCTGGATTACTGACATTTTAGGGAAGGACAAAGAAAAAGATTGAGAATATATCATTACAGAAATAGAAGAGAGTGATATTAGGCAAGTCAAAGAATGAGTTTCACAATGAAATGAGTGGACTTCCAGGAAGTTGGCAGATTTGAGAGACACAGGATTCACTTCTCTCCCAGAAAAATAGTTAGAGAACAGGCAGAAGAGGCCTGGAAAAAAATGTTCTAGTAGAGTTTAGGCCACCAGAGGAACGCTGGACACCACTCAGAAGAGAGAGGGGCACAGGGGTAAAAAAGCTCAATGTTAAGACTATGAGTAGAAGCTGTAACTGCAGCTGCCGGTGCGCTTCCTCCCCACCCGCCAAGCAGGCAGCTTTGAGTTTTCCGACCTATGACTGGTGGCTACAGACAGAGGGGGCTGCAGGGGTCTACCTCCCGAGGAAACAGGAGAGAGGAATGTAGTTTAAAGTTGACTCAGCTTTTGACCCACAGATTTGGTCCACTGTGTCCCACGAGTGCTTCCAGGTTGGGAGGTGCCGCACCATTGTTTGCCTAGGTTGCTGGCATAGGACTGAAGAGATTTGATCATCTCAATCTCCCTCCCTACTGACCAGAACTGGTTGTTGAGGATGGAGAGGGGAGTGGAATCATTTCCTACCCATGAAAAGGGACGGGGCTGCCAGCAAAGGTTAGAGAACAACCTCTGAGAAAGTTTGAATTGCGAGGATCTAATTAGCCTTGGGGCAGGATCCTCTGCCACACTGTTGCCAACAGTGTTGCAGGAAACACACACCAACCAAGGTTTGAACTGAGAGTTCAGCCGAAGAGCGCCGCCTGCTGGTCAACCAAGGAAGTGCACATGAGGAAATTAAAAAGTAAATAAGTAAAAGAGGCCTTTTCCAGCCTTTACAGCCTCCTTCCCCAAGGCCCTTGGAAGCAGGTCTGCAACCCATTACTGGATCCATGGCTCAGATTTGACCAACTAACAGAGACAATCCTGAAGACCTATAACAGGTTGAAACAAGAAACAACAGCACCAACACACAGCCTCCCACCTCTAAATCCCTTCGAAAAGAGAGAAATTGAGCATCAGAGTAAACTCAACATCAAAATAAGAGGCCTAGAAATCAGCAAAAAATTATAAGCTATACTAAGAAAATGGAAGAAATGGCCCAAGCAAAGGAATATATTAAAGCCCCAGAAGAGATGCAGGGTTTGAGACAACTAATAAACGAGATGCAGAGATGCACACAAATTTCCAGTATCAAATTAATGAGTTGAATGACAATATGGCTGAAGAGATAAAGGACATCAAGAAGATGCTGAGCAAGCACCAAGAAGAATTTGAAAACCTGAATAGAAAAAATAACAGAGCTTATGGGAATGAAAGATACAATAGGTGAGATTAAAAAAAAAATTTAGAGGTATATAACAGCATACTCGAAATGATGAAAGAAAGAATAAGTGTTGCAGAAGACAGAACAGCTGAAACTGAAGACAGAAAAGAACAGAGAAAAGAATGGAAAAAATAGAGCATAGAGTTGAGATAACATGAAGTGCAACAAAATACATGTCAAGGGAGTTCCAGAAGGAGAACAGTAGGGAAAAGGGTCATAAAGAGTATTTGAGGAGGGAAGCGGCTGTGGCTCAATCAGTAGGGCTCCCGTTTACCATATGGGAGGCCCCGGGTTCGGTTCCCGGCGTGGTTAGCTGACCCAGCGAGTACAAGCAGCAAGGGGGGGATAAATGAATAAATAAATAAAATCTTTAAAAAAAAAGAGTATTTGAGGAAATAATGGCTGAAAATTTCCCAAATCCCATGAAAAACATGACTGTATGTGTCCAGAAGCACAGAGTACCCCAATCAGAATAAATGCAATTAGACCTACTCCAAGACACATACTACTCAAAATGTCAAACATCAAAGATAAAGACAAAATTCTGGGAGCAGAATAGGAGAAGCAAACCATCACATACAAAGGACACCCAATAAGACTTAGTGTGGCTTTCTCATCAGAAACCATGGAGGTGAGAAGATAGTGATATGATATAATTAGGATACTGAAAGAGAAAAATTGCCAGCTGAGAATTATTTATCTGACAAAACTGTCCTTCAAATATGAAGGAGAGTTATAAATAAACAGAAACTAAGAGAATTCATAAAAAAAAAGAATCCGCCTTTACAGGAAGTAAAGGGAGCCTAACTGCCCAAAAGAAAAAGACATGAGAGAGAGGCTTGGAGGAGAGTTTAGAAGGTATGACTAGCAGAAAGGAAAACCAAACCATAGAGTAAAAAGACCAAAAATAAGATATAACATATGAAAGCCAAAGGGAAAATGGTGAAAGTAAATGATGCATTTACAGTAACATCATTGAATGTGAATGGATTAAACTCCTCAATCAAAAGACATAGCCTGACAGAATGGATTAAAAAAACACAAGCCTTCCATATGCTGTCTACAAGAGACTCACCTTAGACCCAGAAATACAAATAGGCTGACAGTGAAAGGTTGGTAAAAGATATTCCACGCAAACTATAACTAAAAAGGAGCAAGGGTAGCTATACTAATATTGGACAAAACAGACTTTAAATGCAAAAAAGTTATAAGAATTGCAGAAGGCCATTATATATTAATAAAAGGGACAATCCACCAGGAAGACGTAACAGTCATAAATATCTATGCACCTAATCAGGGTGCCCCAAAATACTCTAGCAAAACTGAAGGGAGAAATAGACATCTCTACAATAACAGAGACTTCAAGATACCACTCACATCATTAGGTAGAACAACTAGACATAAGATCAACAAGGAAACAAAGAATTTGAACAGTATGATAAATGAGCTAGACCTCACAGACATATACAGAATGTTGCATCCCAAATCAGCACGTGATACATTCTTCTCAAGTGCTCATGGATGTTTCTCCAGGATAGACCACATGTGGGTCACAAGGCAGGTCTCAATAAATATAAAAAGATTAAAATTATACAAAGCTCCTTCTCAGATCGTAATGGAATGAAACTGGACATAAATAATAGATGGGAAAGATGAAAATTAGCAAATTTGTGGAGAATAAACAACACACTCCTAAACATTCAGTGGGTCAAAGAAGAAATTTTAAGTGAAATTAGTAAATACATTGAAATGAATGAAAACGAGAACACAACTTATCAAAGCTTATAGGATACATCGAAGACAGTCCTGAAAGGGAAATTTATAGCCCTAAATACCTATATTGAAAAATAATAAAGAGCTAAAATGTAAGACATAATTGAACACCTGGAGGAACTAGCAAGAGAACAAATCAATTCCAAAGCAAGCAGAAGGAAAGAAATAATAAAGACTAGAGCAGAAGTAAATGAAATTGAAAACAACAACAACAACAACAAACAACAGAGAAAATCCACAAAACCAAAAGCTGGTTCTCTGAGAAGATCAATAAAATTGACAAACCCTTAACTAGACTAACAAAGGAAAAAGAGAGAAGATGGAAATAAAATCAGAAATGACAGGGGGGACGTTACAACTGACCCCACAGAAATAAAAAAGGGTGATACAAGAATAGTGTGAGAGGGAAGCGGATGTGGCTCAATTGATGGGGCTCCCGTTTACCATATGGGAGGCCTTGGGTTCAATTCCCGGGGCCTCCTGGTGAAGGCAAGCCAGCCCGTGCGGCTTGGTGAGCTGACGCAGCAGGACGACCCAACAAAGGGAGACAAGCAGACACAGAAAAACGCACAGCAAATGGACACAGCGAGCACAAGCAGCAAGGGGGGATAAATAAATAAATAAATAAATAAAATCTTAAAAGAAAAAAAAAAAAAAAAGAATAGTGTGAGAAACTGTATGCCAACAAATTAGACAAACTAGATGAATTGGACAATTTCCTAGAAATGCACAAACAACCTACACTAATGCTACAAGAAATACAGGAACTCAACAAACCAATCACATTGAAAAAAGATTGAATCAGTCATCAAAAATCACTCAACAAGGAGAAGTCCAGGACCAGGTGGCTTCACAGGTGAATTCTAACAGCATTTCAAGAAGAATTAACACCAATACTGTTTGAACTCTTCCAAAAAATTAAAGAGAAGGGAAAATTCTCCCACACATTTTATGAAACCAACATCACCCTAATACCAAAGCCAGATTAAGGTACTATAAGAAAATTACAGACAAATCTCTCTAAGGAACATAGACACAAAAATTCTCAAGAAAATACTTGCAAATCAAATCCAACAGCACATTAAAAGAATTATACACCACGACCAAATAGGATTTATTCCTGGTATGCAAGGGTGGTTCAACACAAGAAAATCAATTAACATAATACACTTCATTAACAAATTGAAGGGAAAAAAAAAAAAAGATCATTTCAATTGATGCAGAAAAGGCATTTGACAAAATCCAGCATCCTTTCTTGATAAAAACACTTCAAAAGATAGAAGGAAAATTCCTCAGTATGATAAAGGACATATATGAAAAACCCATAGCCAACATTGTATTCAATGGCGAAAGTGGTGGAAAACTTTCCCTCTAAGATCGAGATCAAGACAAGGATGCTCACTGTCACCACTGTTATTCAACATTGTATAGAAGTTCTAGCAAGAGCAATTAGTCAGGAAAACAACAAAAGACCCCCAAATAGGAAAAAAAATAAAGTAAAATGCTCACTATAGTGGTACCTCGGTACTTGTTGTTAATTGGTTCCAGGAGGCACAACAAGTACCAACGAGTACCAAACAAATTTTTCCCATAAGGAATAATGTAAATAAATTTAATGTATTCCCCAACCAAAGACAATGCACATTTTTAAGGCAATATGTAAAAAGACAGGGTTGTATATCATTACTTTACATGAGAAATAAACCTAAAAATTAAGAAATATTTAGATTAAATAAAATAAAAACTTCACTTTACCTGTACTGAGAAGAATCCATGGCCTAATGGGGTGGTGGGAGGACAGTGGTGAGGAGAAGAGGTTATATGGAGTGTTGCTTAGAAGGAGAGGCCCCCTCCAATAGAACATTGGGCACTTGCACTTCACATGTTCCTTCTCTTTGTGCCTTTTTTCAACTTGCACCACAGGCTCTGACACACTCTTTGTCACCTTGACTAAAAGCTTTTTCTTTCTTTTTTTTTTTTTTTTTTTCAATGAGGACTGCTTCTGTCTTCTTTACAGAATTCTTTGAAAGTGTGAAATTGTTTGGTCATTCAATAAATTCATATTTCTGCTTGTCAGAGCTTTGTCTGGATGGTATTTCTCCACAAAATTTTGAACTTCTGCTCATTTTGCACACTTTTCTTTTATCAAGGAGCTGGGGACACCCTCCCTTATCTCCTCCTCACCTGAAGAAATCTTCTCCACCACCTCTTGTTCCTGCTCCCTTCTGCAGATCCTGCAGCTCCTCAGGGCTGAGCTCTTCACGATGCTCCTCCACTAACTCCTCACCATCAGCAGCATCGACCTCCAGACCCACGGATTGGCCCAAAGATACAAGATCCTGCACAACTGCACCCTCTGCACCTGCAGGCTGGGGTCAGCCTCAAACCCTACAAAGTCTCTCTGAGTCACAGCTTCTGGCCACAAATTCTGGCCTGGTAATGCCTTCTCCTCTTTTGTCATGTAGGTTCTACTTGGCATTTTTTCCCAAAAAAAACTCTGGTCTCATCACAGTTAAAAACTTGGTGGGGAATAAAACACTCAGCCTCTATGTAGTCTTGAAATTCACTGACGAATTCATCAGCTTCCTTTTTATTAGCACTCACTGCCTCGCCATGCCTCACGACCCTATGGATGCTGGCCCTCTTTCTAAAATTATCAAATCAGCCATGGCTGGCCTTAAAAACTTCAACACTCTCATTACTCGGTTCCAGTTTGTTTTTCAAAAGATTGGCATACAACACTTTCGCTTTTTCACATACCATGGCTTTCGATAAACGGTCGACCACTAACTGCTTCTCGTTTATCCAAATTAATAACAGCTTTTCAACTTCCTCAAGTGTTTGAGAATGCTGCTTTGTTACTGCTTTAACTCCTTTCACAACATCAGCTTTTTTTTTTTATCACTTCTTTATTCTTAATGATGGTGGAGACCGTTTTTCCAGGCATACCGTATTTCTTAGCAAGATCAGTAATGAGAAAACTGCTCTCATATTTTCCCTCCCTCCCTCCCTCCCTCCCTCCCTCCCTCCCTCCCTCCCTTCCTTTCCTCCCTCCCTCCCTCCCACCCTCCTCCCCTCCCTCCCTCCCTTTCTTTCTTTCTTTCTTTCTTTCTTGCTCAATGGTGGTGTGAAGTAATTTTCTTTTCTGCTCAGTACTATCACTGCTCATTTTCTTAGGACCCATGATGAGAAAAAAAAAAAAAAAGACCACAGAAGCTAAGATAAGACCGCAATGGGATGTGCACAGGGCAAGAGCTACCATATGACTAACACATGACCCTTTGATTTGGCTGGAAAGGGTAGTGAGTCACCAGGCAACTGACACAGACAAGTTCTAGCTTGCACATTGAGTAACAAACAAACGATGAGTACCAGAACAAAATTTTCATGTCAAAATGCATTGAGTACCAAATTAGACCAGTTTCAAAGCAGTCGAGTACCAAGGTATGACTGTATTTGTAGATGACATGATCCTATATTTAGATAATTCCAAAATGTCTATGACAAAGCTACTTCAGCTAATGCAGGATATAAGATCAACATGCAAAAATCAGTAATGTTTCTATACACTAGTATTGAACAACCTGAGGAGGAAATCAGGAAAAAGTTCCATTTACAATAGCAAAAATAAGACTCAAATACCTAGGAATCAATAACCAAAGATGTAAAGGACCCTGTATTCAGAAAACTACGAAAGACTGCTTAAAGAAATCAAAGAAGACCTAAACAAATGGAAAAACATTCCATGTTCATGGATTGGAAGACTTAATATCGTGAAGATGTCAATCCTACCCAAACTGATTTATAGGTTCAATGCAATACCAATCAAAATCCCAACAGCCTACTTTACAGAAATAGAAAAGGCAATTACCAAATTCAGCTGGAAGGCAATGGGCACCTGAATAGCTAAAGACATCCTAAAAAAGAAGAGCGATGTGGAGGACTCCCACTGCCTGACCTTGAAACATATTACAAAGCTACAGTGGTCACAACGGCATGGTATTGGCATAAAGATAGACACATTGATTGGTGGAATAGAATTGGGAGTTCAGAAATAGACCTTCACCTCTATAGCCAACTTGTGTTTGACAAACCTACCAAATCCATATAACTGGGACAAAACCGTCTCTTCAACAAGTGGTGCTAGGAGAACTGGATATCCGTGACCAAAAGACTGAAAGAGGACCCCTATCTCACTCCCTATACAAGTATCAACTCAAAATGGATCAAAGACCTAAATATAAAAGCCAGGACCATAAAACTCCTAGAAGAAAATGTAGGGAAACATCTTCAAGATTTTGTGGTAGGTGGTGGTTTCTTAGATCTTACATCCAAAGCATAAGCAACAAAAGGAAAACATAGATAAATAGGACCTCCTCAAAATTAAACACTTTTGCACCTCAGAGGACTTTGTCAAAAGGGTGAAAAGGCAGCCGACTCAATGGAAGAAAATATTTGGAAGTCACATATCTGAGAAGGGTTTAATATCCAGGATATATAAAGAGATGCTACAACTCAACAATAAAGACAAACGACCCAATTGAAAAATGGGCAAAAGACTTAAATAGACATTTGTCCAAAGAAGAAATACAAACAGTGAAAAAAACACATGAAAAATGTTCAACATCACTAGTGATTAGGGAAATGCAACTCAAATGAGATATTTCACACCTATTAGAATGGCCACTATTAAAAAAGACAGAAAACTACAAGTGTTGGAGAGGATGTGGAGCTATAGGGAATGCTTATTCACTGTTTGTGGGAATGTAGAATGGTACAGCTACTGTGGAGGATTGTTTGGCAGATCCTAAGGAAGTTGAATATAGATTTGCCATGTGACCTGGTAATACCACTACTGGGTATATACCCAGAAGAACTGAAAGCAGTGACACAGACATTTTCCCACTGATGTTCACAGCAGTGTTATTTACGATTGCCAAAAGACGGAAACAACCCATGTGTCCATCAACCAATGAATGGATAAATAAATTGTGGTGTATATACATGATGGAATACAATGTAGCTGTAAGAAGAAATAAAGTTGTGGAGCATATGACAACATTGATGAACCTGGAGGACATTATATTGAGTAAAGCAAGCCAGACACAAAAGGACAAATACTGTATGACTGTACTATTATGAACTAAATATATTATGTAAACTCATGGAGTTAATAACTAGAAATAGGTTACCAGAAAACAGAATGAGGTTGGAGAATGGAAAGCTGAGGTTTAATCTCACAGAATTGGTAAAAAATGTTGTAAATCTTTGGAAATGAATAGAAGTGGTGAAACACATCATAGTGTTTGTCACTAGCAGTGCTAAGATATGAGTATGACCCTGTTTGAAAGGAAAAGTCTAAGGTCATGTATATTACTAAAAGGAAAGCTAAAAAATGTAACATGGGACTGTATAAGCATAGCGAAACCTCATGTGAAATATGAGCATGGATAATATTGTATATATAAAACTGTTTTTCTTTGAAACTGAACAAATGTATGTTAATGTTATAAGATGTTAATATCAGGCAAAAATACAACCAAAGCAAACTATGGACAGTAGTATATAGTAATATATTAATAATATTCCATTAAGGGTTAAAAAAAGGGGTTATTATACTAAGTGAAAGAAACTAGACAAAAGTTCCTACAGATTTTTGACTCCTCTATACAAAATATAAATATAAATAAATTTAGAGAGAGAAACAGAATAGCAGCTATGTACGGCAGAAGAAGGATAAAGACATTGAGAGGTGATTAAGTGGTAAAGTTTCTTGTTTGTTTTTTGTTTATTATCATTACTATTATCATGGAATAATGAAAATTCTTTAAGGATGATTGAAGTGATGAACACAGAACTATGTGATTGTGATTATACGAAATACCATTGATTGTACACTTTGGATGGATTGTATGCTTTATTAATACATATCAATAGAGTTGATTAAAAAATATTATCATAGAATAGAGAAGTGAAGATTCCTCCAAAGGAAGGCATGTTGAGTAGATTAATAAAAATAGGTACATTATTGTCATCTTGAAGGTAGGGACCACATAATATAGTTCTTTTTCCCTACACAATGCTTGGGCTATGCCTTGACTATGATATTTAATAATTTTCAGATTTATTGCCACCTCTTACTTGTTGAATGATTTTATAATGCAGTTAATCATTTTTTTCTTGTACCAGATTTTCCTTCTTATTTATATTCATTCGGTCTCATGTTAAAATGGATTTGAAGAGTCATCTAGGACTTCCGGGAAGATGGTGTACTAGTAAGACACAAGAATCTCTTCTTGAGAAAAATAGCTAGAGGACAGGTTGAAACAGCCCTGAAAAAGATCTTCTAGGGTATAGGACAGCAGGTGAAGGCTACACACAGAGAGGGGCAAAAGAGGGAAATCACGACGACAGAACCGTGAGTTGGAACCAACGGTGCTGCTGCTGCAGGCACCCTCCCCCACTCTTTAGACTCTTTAGAATTCTCAGGCCTCTGGGTCTGTGACTACAGAAAAAAGGGGGCTCCAGGGATCTACCACCCCAGGAAAGGGGAGAGAGAGGGACACAGCCTGGGGCTGACTCGGGTTCTGACCCACAAATGTGGGCTGTGGTGCCCCACCTGCCCTTCCAGGCCAGGAGGGACCACACGGTGGTTTGCCCTGGGAGCTGGCGAAGGACTGGAGAGATCCGACGCTCACAATCTCTCTCTCTTCTAGCCTGGACTAATTGTTGAGGACTCCACAGAAGAGGGGAGAGAGAGGGCCGCAGCCTGGGGCTGACTCAGCTTTTGACTGGCAGGTTTGGTCTGTTGTGTCCCAGGAGCCCTTCCAGGCTAGGAGGGGCTGTGCCATTATTTGCCTTGGAGCCTTCAAGGGGCTAAAGATATAGAAACCTCCCAATCTCCTTCTCTACTAATGGGGACTGATTGTTGAGGACTCAGAGGGGAGTGGAAATATTTCCTAGCCAGGAAAAGGGAGTGGGCTGCCAGAGAAGGCTGGAGAACTATCTCAGAGAAAGTTTGAATTACAAGACTCCTAGCCTCCAGACAGGAAGCTCTATCACATTGATCCGGTCTGTGTTACAAAAAATACACTCCGTCCAGGCATTGAATTGAGAGTTGCCAAAGAGTGCCATCTCCTGGCAGACCAAGGAAGTGCATATACGATAATTAAAAATAAAAAGAGGCTTTTCCTGGCCTCTATAGCCTCCCTGCCCAAGGCTCTAGGAAGCAACTTTACAAACAATTACTGGGTCCAGTGCCCAGTTTTGAGCAACCAGCAGGACAATCCTAACAATCCAGGTCGAGCCCCAAATCAAAGAGTAGTGGTAACCCACAGCCCCCTGCCACTAAATTCCTACAAAAGAGAAACAGATTCATCATCTGAGTAAACTATATCCTAACTAGATGCCTAAACACCAGCAAAATATTACAAGCCATACTAAGAAAATAGAAGACATGGCCCAAGAAAAGGAATACATCAAAGTCCCAGAAAAGATGCAGAATTTGAGAGAACTAGTCAGTAAGATGAGCACAAATTTCCAAAATCAAATTAATGAGCTGAAAGACAATGTAGTTAAAGAGATAAATGACATGAAGAAGACACTGAGTGAACACAAAGAAGAATTTTAAATCCTGAACAGAAAAGTAACAGAGCTCATGGGAATGAAAGACAAAATAGGTGAGATCAAAAACACATTTGGGGCATACAACAGCAGACTCTAAATGACAGAAGAAAGAATAAGCGATACTGAAGACAGAACAGCTAAAATTGAAGAGAGAAAAGAATGGAAAAGATTGAGCAGGGGATCAGAGAGTTGAATGACAACACAAACACAACAACATACACGTCATGGGATTTCCAGAAGGAAAAGAGAAGGGAAAGGGGGCAGAAAGAGTATTTGAGGAAATAATAGCTGAAAATTTCCCAACACTCACCAAAGAAATGAACTTACAAGTCCGAGAAGCACACCGTACCCCAATCAGAATAAATCCAAATAGACCTACGCCAAGACACATACTACTCAGAATGTCAAATGTCAAAGATAAGGAGAAAATTCTCCAGCAGCAAGAGAGAAGCAAGCAATCATGTACAAGGGACGTCCAGTAAGACTTAGTGCAGATTTCTCTTCAGAAACCATGGAGGTGAGAGGAGAGTGGTATGATACAATTAGGAAACTGGAAGAGAAAATCTGCCAGCCGAGAATTCTTTATCCAGCAAAGCAGTCCTTCAAATATGAAGGTGCGTATAAAATATTCACAAACAAACAGAAACTAGGAGAGTTTGCAAAAAAGAGTCTACCTTTGCAGGAAATATTAAAGGAAGCCTTAGAACCTGAAAGAAAAAGACAGGAGAGAGAGGCTTGGAGGAGAGTATAGAAGAAAGAATAGCAGAAAGGATAACCAAAAGAGTGAAAAGAGAGACAAAAACAAGATGACATATGAAAACCAAACAATAAAATGGAAGAAGTAGAAAATAGTGCATTTACAGTAATATCATTGAATGTGCATGGATTAAACTCCCCAATCAAAAGATACAGGCTGATAGAATGGATAAAAAACATGAGCCATCCATACGCTGCTTACAAGAACTCACCTTAGACCCAGGGATACAAACCGGTTGAAAGTGAAAGGTTGGAAAAAGATACTCTACACGAATAGTAACCAGAAAAGAGCAGGGGTAGCTATATTAATATCAGACAAAACAGACTTTAAATGCAAAAAAGTTATAAGAGATACAGAAGGCCATTATATATTAATAAAAGGGAAGATCCACCAGGAAGATATAACAGTCATAAATATCTACACACCTAACCAGGGTGCCCAAAATATATGAGACAAACTCTCGCAAAACTGAAGGGAGAAACAGACATTTCTACAATAATCGTTGGAGACTTCAACACCCCACTCACATCAATAGATAGAACAATTAGACAGAAGATCAACAAGGAAACAGAAAACTCGATCAATATGATATACAAGTTAGGCCTAATAGACATATACAGAACACTGTATCCAAACTCACTGGGTTATACATTCTTCTCAAGTGCCCATGGATCTTTCTCCAGGATAGACCACATGTTAGGTCACAATGCAGCTCTCAATAAAGATAAAAAGATTGAAATTATAAAAAGCACCTTCTCAGATCATAATAGAATGGAACTAGAAATCAATAATAGATAGGAAAAAAGTAAATTCGCAAAAGTGTGGAGACTGAACAATACACTCCTAAATAATCGGTGGCTCAAAGAAGAAATTGCAAGTGAAATCAGTAAATATATTGAGACAAATGAAAAGGAGAACTCAGTGTGTCAAACTTATGGGATACAGCGAAGGCAATCTTGAGAGGGAAATTTATAGCCCTAAATGTCTATATTAAAAAACAAGAAGGAGCTAAACTCAAAGATTTAACTGAACAACTAGAGAAACTAGAAAAAGAACAGCAAACCAATCCCAAAGCAAGCAGAAGGAAAGAAATAATAAAGATTAAAGCAGAAATTAATGAAAGTGAGAACAGAAAAATTATAGAGAAATTCAACAAAACCTTTAAAAGCTGGTTCTTTGAGAAGATCAATAAAATTGACAAACCCCTCGCTACACTAACAAAGAAATAAAGAGAGAAGATGCAAATACATACAATCAGAAATGAAAAGGGGGGGGAGTTACAAATGAACCCACAAAATAAAAAGAATCATAAGAGGATATTATGAGAAACTATATGCCAACAAACTAGACAACCTAGATGAAATGGACAAATTTCTAGAAACGCACAACCAACCTACACTGACGCTACAAGAAATACAAGAACTTAACAAACCAATCACATTTAAGGAGATTGAATCCGTCATCAAAAATCTCCCAACAAAGAAAAGTCCAGGACCAGATGGCTTCACAGGTGAATTCTACCAAGCATTTAGAAAAGAATTAACACCAATCCTGTTTAAGCTCTTCCAAAATATTGAAGAGGGAAAATTACTCAACACATTTTACAAAGCCAGCATTACCCTAATACCAAAGCCAGATAAAGATACTACAAGAAAGAAAATTACAGACCAATCTCTCTAATGAACATAGATGCAAAAAAAATTCTCCACAAAATACTTGCAAATCGAATCCAACAGCATATCAAAAGACTTACAACATCACAACCAAATGGGATTTATTCCTGGTATGCAAGGCAGTTTCAACATAAGAAAATCAATTAATATAATACACCACATTAACAAATTGAAGGGAAAAAAAACACATGATCATCTCAATAGATGCAGAAAAGGCATTCGACAAAATTCATCATCCTTTTTTTGATAAAAACACTTCAAAAGATAGGAATAGAAGGAAAATTCCTCAATATGATAAAAAGCATATATGAAAAACCCACAGCCAACATCATATTCAATGGGGAAAGGTTGAAAGCTTTCCCCCTAAGATCAGGAACAAGACAAGGATGCCCACTGTCACCATTGTTATTCACCATTGTACTAGAAGTTCTAGCTAGGGCAATTAGACAAGAGAAAAAAAAAAATTAGAGGCATCCAAATAGGAAAAGAGGAAGTAAAACTCTCACTGTTTGCGGATGACATGATCCTGTACTTAGAAAATCCTGAAGTATCCACGACAAAGCTACTTGAGCTAATAAATGAGTTCAGCAAAATGGCAGGATACAAGATCAACACGCACAAATTAGTAATGTTTTTGTATACTACTACTGAACAACCTGAGGAGGAAATCAAGGGGAAAATTCCATTTTCAATAGCAACGAAAAGACTCAAATACCTAGGAGTAATTCAACCAAAGAAGCACAGGACCTATACGCAGAAAACTACAAAACAATGCTAAAAGAAATGAAAAAAAAAGAACTAAACAAATGGAAAGACATTCCATGTTCATGGATTGGAAGAATAAATATCGTGCAGATGCCAATCTTACCCAAACTAATTTATAGATTCAATGCAATACCAATCAAAATCCCAACAGCTTACTTTACAGAATTAGAGAAGGCAATTACCAAATTCATCTGGAAGGGTAAGTGCATCTGAATAGCCAAAAGCATTCCAAAAAAGAAGAGCGACGTGGGAGGAATTTCACTACCTGACCTTCAAACATATTACCAAGTTACAGTGGTCAAAAAAGCATGGTACTGGCATAAAGATAGACCCATCGATCAGTGGAATAGAATTGAGAACCCAGAAATATACCCTCACCTATACAGTAAACTGGTTTTTGACAAACCTACCAAGCCTACGCTAACGGGAAAAAACAATCTCTTCAACAAATGGTGTTGAGAGAACTGCATATCTATAACCAAAAGAAAGAAAGAGGACCCCTATCTCACCCCCTATACAAGAATCAACTCAAAATGGATCAAAGATCTAAATATAAAAGCCAGGACCATAAAACTACTAGAAGAAAATGTAGGGAAACATCTTCAAGACCTTGTAGTAGGTGGTGGTTTCTTGGACTTCACACCCAAAGCACGTGCAACAAAAGATAAAATAGATAAACACTTTTGCACCTCACAGGACTTTGTCAAAAGGGTGAAAAGGCAGCCAACTCAATGGGAAAAAATATTTGGAAATCACATATCTGATAAGGGTTTAATATCCAGGACATATAAAGAGATGTTACAACTCAACAATAAAAAGACAAATGACCCAATTAAAAAATGGGCAGAAGACTTGAATAGACTTTTCTCCAAAGAAGAAATACAAATGGCAAAAAAACACACAAAGAAATGCTCAACGTCACTCATGATTAGGGAAATGCAAATCAAAACTACAATGAGATATCATTTCACACCTATCAGGATGGCCACTATTAAAAAGACAGGGAACTATAAGTGTTGGAGAGGATGAGGAGAGATGGGAACACTTATTCACTGTTGGTGGGAATGCAGAATGGTACAGCCACTGTGGAGGAATGGTTGGCAGTTCTTAAAGAAGTTGAATATAAACTTGCCACGTGACTCGGCAATACCACTACTGGGTATATACCCAGAAGAACTGAGAGCACTGACATGAACAGAAGTCTGCACACCGATGTTCATGGCAACATTATTCACCATTGCCAAAAGCTAGAAACAACCCAGGTGTGCATCAACAGACGAATGGATAAACAAACTGTGGTCTATTCACACGATGGAATATTATATAGCTGTAAGAAGAAATGAAGTCATAAAGCATATGACAACATGGATGAACCTGGAGGACATTATGTTGAGCGAAGCAAGCCAGACACAAAAGGACAAATACTGTATGAATGTGTTACTATGAACCAAATATATTGTGTAACATATTGTTCAGTTCAAAAAAAATTTTATATGTATCCAGTACATTTGAGAAATATATGTATTTATTCATCTGTTTTTACTTTTTGGTTTTTAACTGTTTATATTTTCAATTGATAAATGTACAAAATAAAGTAAAAAAAAAAAAAAAAAAGAGTATCCAGGACAAAAAGAGTGTTTTGGGAATATATGTTATGGAAATAGAAGAGCTTTGAAGTCAGGCAGAACAGAGTATACAATGCAATCTTTCAGTAGCTGTGTATTTTTGTCCAAATTAACCTATCCAAGCTTATATTTCCTCACCTGTAAAACAGAGACAATAATACAATTATGATAATTTAGAGAGATAATGTATATAAAGTACGAACCACATATGTAGACAAGGTACATGGTGGTTTCTATTGTTATTTTTATTGTCTGTTCTTCAATATTAGTTTGGCTGTATATTTGAGGATATCTTGGTTGGTGAATTAATGCTTATATGGAAACCATAATATAGTTAATTTGTGGTTAATTAAAAGGTGAAGCTAAATACTTTTAAAAAGCATTAATTACTTGTATTCAATACTATATTACTTACTCAACTCTATAATACCAGAGAAAGCAAGTATGAGATTTGTCCACAGAAAAATAACGTGCTTCTTCTTCTTCCTAAAAGAAAATAAAAAAGAAATGATCTATTATTTTCACTTTAAACTAAATGCATATTTGGATACAGGCATCAAAGTCACAGAGGAACTAAGTTACTTATCTGAGATTACAGAAAGAGTAGTGAATAAACTTCAGAATTGAATTAATAATATCCAGATAATACTAGTTCAATTATTTAGCCACACAAATAACAAAGAATTTAGTACCTTGAGTGACAAATTTAGAAAACATTTAGATGGTTTCCATCCTTACTGTTCCTATCATCTTTGTCTTCCTCACTGAAACACAATTAATTCTTTCATTCGGTGGTTCCCAACCAGGGTGGTTTTGCTCGCCAGGGAACATGTAGCAGTGTCTGGAGCTATTTCTGTTTGTTACAGCTGAGGGCTTTGGGGTATAATTGGTTGTAGGATCTGATGTCACCATATATAAATGACAAAGATATTCCTACATGTGTGTCTATATATGTATATGTAGTTTTTACATAGCATTACACATTTATGTGGGATTCCAATATACAGCAAAAGAGAAAAGAGTCCTCAGGAATTGTGTTCTTGAAACTGGTAAACACTCATGAACTCAAAAAGAAAAATTCAAATGTTTTTAATGCTATTTTTATTGAAATGTGAATTAATATTCAACTGACCTTTTCAACATCACTCTGCCTATTTGTCCCTTGAAAATACAGACTTTTGTAGCAGTTTGGCATTATTTATGAATTCCAAAAATAGATACTGGATTATGTTTGTAAACTAGTCTGTTCCTCTGAGGATGATTAAATTATGATTAGGGCTTTGACTGGGCCACGTCAGTAGGGCATTGAGCGCCGCCCATTGATGGGTGGGGACTCACAGATAAAAGACATGGCAAAAGACAGAGTTGGGGTTCTGATGCTGAGTTTTGAGCTGGAGCCCGGGAAGTGAACACACAGGAGAAGAACACAGAGGAAGAAAGATGGCTCTTGGACAAGAAGCCCTGGGGAGAGAGACAGAGCCATTCGCCTTATAGTCTACAGCTGACCTTGTGGAGAAAACAGAGGAGCTGAGCCCAGAGAGAAATGAGCCCCAGGAAGAGAGATGAGCGGTTTGCCTGACAGTCTACAGCTGGCCTTGTGAAGAGAGCACAGCAGCTGAGCCCAGAGAGAAATGAGCCCTGGGAAGAAAGGAACCCAGGAAGCCTGAACCCTGGCAGACGTTGGCAGCCATCTTGCTCCAACACATGCAATAGATGTCAGTGAGGGAAGCAACTTATGCTTTATGGCCTGTTAACTGTGAGCTTCTACCCCAAATAAATACCCTTTATAAAAGCCAACAGATTTCTGGTATTTTGCATCAGCACCCCTTTGGCTGACTAATACAACTACTAATTAAAAAGAAGGCTAAAGACCCCAAAATAAAGGCAAGACTCACCATATGGAGACTATAGAACAATAGTTTCAGGCATACTTGTGTGGGAATATCAGTTATGAGATGTGTGGACAGTACTTTGTTATTAAAGTCCAATGTTTTCCAATGCTTTACATTTTTGTACACTAGAGAGGATCCAACATCATTCTCATTCATTTGCATTCATATATGCTTTCTTGAAGAAAAAGCAGTGGAGTAAAAACAATTCTGCCAAAACTGCTCTTAATCCTGGGTATGGCCAGGAGTGTATGGCAAAAGTGAGAGCTATTTATCTGAAAGTACTATTACCATTAAGGTGGTGACTATAAATCTTAACATAAAAAAGGCTAAGGTAAAAATCTGGTATCATTTCATAACAACTTGATGATGCATAATGTGAGAGCTATCTAAAATTGATAGATTTACAATACTTTAAAAATAGCTCTATTTCATAGTTACAACTGATACTATTTAAAATGGGTTAAATATGGTTGAAAATCTCAAAAGAAAGGCAAAGTAAAATGTTACAGGGAGTGGAGTGGATGTAGCTCCGTAGTTGAGTGCCTGCTTTGCATGTATGAGGTCCCAGGTTCAAGCCCTGGCACCTCCTAAAAAAAAATGTTACGGGGAAAATTATTCAAGATTTAATAAGTTATAATTAAAATCAACTTACTGGGCCTGTAACAATTGGTTTTACAGTATGAAAGCCAGGAGAAGAACACCGCAATTCTGTCTTGATTGAGCTAATGTTTTAAAAGAATGGGAAAAGAGAAATAACTACAAATGCACAGGAGATTAAAGGAAATTCTTCCAAAACTTAAAAAAAAAAACTTTTTAGTTTGAAATAATTTCAAATTAACAGGAAAGTCACAAACATAATACAAAAATAATACATAGAACTCCAATATACCCTCTACCCAGGTACCCAGATTTACCATCTTTAAACATTTTGCCACATTTGTTATATCCTTCTATCTATTCATCTATTATCTATCTATCATCTTATAAAATCTTTGATTATAGGTTGTATACATCATGTTCCTTGAACATTTAATACTTCCATGTATATTTCCTAAGAACAAGGATATTCATTTAGGTAACCACATTAAGGACAACAATTATCATGTTCAAGAAATTTAACATTGTCCCAATAATGATCTTTTGGACAATTTCTCCTCCGTTATTAGATCCAGACCAGGATCATGTATTGCATTTAATTATCATTGTCTCTTTATTCTCTCTCTTTTTCTAAAAAATGTGGAAACATATTTTCTTTTTTTAAACTTTATTTTTAAATAAGTTTTAGATTACAGAAAAGTTACATAAAAAATATGTGGCTCAAGTGATTGGGCTCCCATCTACCAAATAGGAGGTCCAGGGTTCGATTCCTGGGGCCTCCTGGTAAAAAGCAAGCTGGCCTGAATGGTGAGCCGGCACAGGTGGCATGCTGGCCCACGCAGGAGTGCTGGCGCAGCAAGATGATGCAACAAAAGAGACACAGAAGAGAGACAATAAGGGATGCAGCAGACCAGGGAGCTGAGGTGGCGCAAGAGATTGAGTGCCTCTCTCCACACTGGAAGGTCCCAGGATTGGTTCCTGGTGCCGTCTAAAGAGAAGACAAGCAGACACAGAAGAATAGACAGAGAGCAGACAGCTAATGCAAAACAGCGTGGGGGTGGGGTGGGTGGGGAATAAATAAAAAAATAAATCTTTAAAAATAGAGAGAGGATTCCCATATACCCCACCTCTTCCCCCTCACATCTTTCCCTATTAATAACATCTTTCATTAGTGTGGTATATTTGTTACAATTGATGAACAAATATTGAAGCATTGCTACTAACCATGGTCTATAGTTTACATTATGGTTTATACTTTGCACAATGCAATTTTATAGTTTTGATAAAATGTATAATGGCCTGTATCCATCATTACAATATCAAGCAGAAAAATTCCAATGTCCCAAAAATGCCCCATGTTCCACCTCTTCTTCTCCTTCCCTCAGTCATTCTGGTGACCACTATCTTTATATCAATGTTATAGGTAAGAACTATTATTATTATTCTAGCAATAAGTAAGAACTTATTACTAGAATAATAATAAGTCTACTCTGGTCCATGGTTGCATTCCCTCCTTATGTTTTTGTTCATTCCTCAATCTTGAGGATTTTAGATGGTGGTGACCACTTTGCTTCGACTGAGAGGGGGCTTAGATCCCATGGAGCAGATGGAAGGAACTGTCTTGCTTGCAGTTGTAGATATTCTGTTTTGGGGGATGGGTGTTGCCCATCATATTTTGTTAGTTGTCCTGGGTGAGTCCAATGAAGTGGAGAGTAGGTGTTGGCTGCAACTTGGCTGAGATTCAGGGCTTAACCGGAATATGAAGACTGAAGATTTAAGTCTCTGGGACATATATTTAACAGATGTAGTGCTAATTATAGATTCAAATAAAAGGGGCAGAAGAACCATGTGTCAGGAAATTATAAATGAGTCTAACTCTGTTAAATTGGGGAAATAGGTTCCAAGTTAAGGCGCACCAATGGGTGCTGATTTCCTGGGGTTGTGTACCCTGCCTACAGTGTCCAGACATCTCTAGAGCCCTCAGGAGCACCCCTTGCTTGATGCTTTGTTTACTGGGCAACATATTTTCAATATAAAATTTCTCATCTCAACTACCCCCAAGCATGTTATTCAGTGACAATACGCACATTCGCAATGTTGTGCTACCATCATCACCATCATCCGCCACCAAAACTTTTCTAGCACCCCATCAGATACCCCGCTTCCATTATGCATTATCTCCACATTACCCCATGCTCCTGTGCCTGGTAATCTGTGCTCTTTCTGTCTCTATCAATTTGCATGTTCTAATTATTTCATATAAGTAGAATCACACAATAGCTGTCCTTTTGTGTCTGGCTTATTTCACTCCATATGAAGTCTTCAAGGTACATCTGTGCAGTGGCATGTATCAGAATTTCATTCTTTTTTAGGCTAATATTCCTCTGTATGTATATTCCACATTTTATTTATCCATTTTTCTGCTGATGAACATTTGGATTGCTTCTACTTTTTTGTTATTGTAACTAATGCGGCTTTGAACATTAGTATACAAATATCTGTTTGAGTTCATGCTTTCAATTTCATTTGAGTATTTACATTGAAATGGGATTGTTGGGCTATATGGCAATTCTGTTTAACTTTTTTAAGAACCACCAAACTGTTTTCCATAATGGCTGCAATATTTTAAATTCCCACCAACAATTTAGGAGACATTATATTTCTCCCACATCCTTGACAGCACGTGTTACTTCAGTTTTTTTTTTTAAATTTTAATAATATCCATCATAGTGAGTTTGAAATGGTATCTCATTGTGGATTTGATTTGCATTTCCCTAGTGTCTAATGATATTGAGCATCTTCATGTGCTTATTGAACATTTGTATATCCTCTTTGGAGAAATATCCATTCAAGGTTTTTGCCCACTTTTAAATTGTGTTGTCTTTTTCTTGTTGAGTTGTAGGAGTTCTTTACATATTCTGGATAATAATCCCATATCAGATACATGATTTCCAAACATTTTCTCCCATTCTGTATGTTATCTTTTCGCTTTATTGACAATGTCCTTTGATGTATAAAAGTTCTTAATTTTGATGAAGTACAATTTATTTTTTTCTTTTGTTGCTTGTGCTGTTGCTGTCATATCTTAGAATTCATTATCTAATACAAGGTCCTGAGGATATTTCCCTGTTTTCTTCTAAGAGTTGCATAGCTTTGGCTTTTATATTTAGGACTTTGATTGATATTGAGTTAATCTTTGTTTATGGTATGAGGTAGGGAATCTGTAGCAGTTTGGCAGTTTGATGAAATTATGAATTCCAAAAAGAGATATTGGAATATGCTTGTAAACTGGTCTGCTCATCTGGGCATGATGAAGTTATAATTGGGGATTTGATTAGGCCAGGTCAGTAGGGCGTTGAGCCCTACCCCTTGGTGGGTGAGGAATCAAAGGTAAAAGGCATGGCAAAGGACAGAGTTGGAATAGTTTTGAGTTGAAATTCTGATGCAGAGTTTTAATGCTGGAACACACAGAGGAGCTTGGTCGTGAGGAAGGAGAAGGCCTCGATAGAGATGAGCCGTTCACCTGACAGTTCACAGCTGGCCTTGTGGAGAGAGGCAAAGCCTAGAGAGCCTCATAGTCTACAGCTGACCTTGTGGAAGAAACAGAGGAGCTGAGCCCAGAAAGAAACGGAGTCCCTGGAAGAGAGGAACCCAAGAAGCCTGAACCCTGGCAAATGTCGGCAGCCATCTTGCTCCAACACATGGCAACAGACTTTAGTGAAGGAAGAAACTTATGCTTGATGGCCTGGTAACTGTAAGCTTCTACCCCAAATAAATAACCTTTATAAATGCCAACAGTTTTCTGGTATTTTGCATCAGCTGACTGGTATTTTGGCTAACTAATACAGGATCCAATTTCATTCTTTTTGCAGGTGGATATACAGTTTCCCCAGCACCATTTGTTGAAGAGACTATTCTTTTCCCGTTGAGTGGACTTGTTACCTCTTTTAAAAGCAATTGGCTATAGGTGTGAGGGTTTATTTACAAACTCTTAATTCTATTCTATTGGTCTATATGTCTGTCCTTGTGCCAGTACCATATTGTTTTGATCACTGTAGCTTTGTCATAAGTTTTGAAATCAGGAAGTGTAAGTCCTCCAAATTTGTTCTTTTTCAAGATGATTTTGCTTATTTGGGGCCCCTTGCCCTTCCATATAAATTAGATGTTTGCCTTTCCATTTCTGCAAAGGTTGTTGGAATTTTCATTGGGATTGCATTGAATCTGTAAATCACGTTGGGTAGTATTGACATCTTAAAAATATTAAGTCTTAAAATCCATGAGCATGAAATATCTTTCCATGTATTTGTCTTTTTTAATATCCTTCCGTACTGATTTATACTTTTCTCTACACGAGTCCTTTACATCCTTGTTAAAAATTATTTCCAGACATTTTATTCTTTTAGTTACTAATGTAAATGGAATTGTTACCTTCATTTCGATTTTGGATTGACCACTCCGCTATACAGAAACACCACTGATTTTTGGCACATTGATCTTGTACCCTGCCACTGTGCTGAATGCACTTATTAGCTCTAGTCCTTTCCTATAGATTACTAGGGATTTTCTATAAATAGAAACATTTATTTGCATGTCATCTGCAAATAGGGACAGTTTTAATTCTTCCTTTCCAATTCAGATATCTTCTATTTCTTTTTTTTTTTTTTTTTTTTTTTTGCCTAATTGCTCTGGCTAGAGCTTCCAGTACAGTGTTGAATATCACTGGTGAAAATGGACATTCATGTTTTGTTCCTGATCTTAGAATGCTTTGTATTACATTGATTGATTTTCTTATGTTGAAACACCCTTGAATTTCTGGGATAAATTCCATTTGGTCATGGTGTATTATTATTTTACTGTGCTGTTATAAGTAAAAGAAAAAGAAAGTGCTGTTGTATTAAATTTGCTAACATTTTGCTGAGAATTTTTTATTTTAGACCTCATAGCTGCCTGGCATCTAGGTGGACTTTCTTTCTTTTTTTTTTTAACAAATCAATTTTATTGATACATATTTATAAAGCATACAATTCATCCAAAGTGTACAAGCAATGATATTTGGTATAATCACATAGTTGTACATTCATGAGTTCAGTCATTATTACAGCATTTTCATTATTTCAAATAATAATAATAAATAAATCAGGACAAAAAACAAAGAAAATTTTTCACCTCTCAATCTGTTTCCCCTGCTGTACATAGCTGCTATTTCTAGTTATTCCTGCACATTAATTAATTAATTTATTTATTTTTAAGCAGTTTAATTGAGATATATTCACATACCATATGATCTATCCAAAGTGTATAATCAATGGCTTTTAGTATAATCACAATGTTGTGCATTCATCACCACAAAAGATTTTAGAACAATTTCATTACTCCAAAAGGAAAAACCCCACATCCCTTAGCAGTCACCTCTCAATCCCTCTATCCTTCCCCAGCCCTACATAACCACTAATCTATTTTTATCTTTATAAATTGATTTATATTTACATTTTATATAAATGGAATCATACAATATGTAGTACTTTGTGTCTGATTTCTTTCACTTAGAATAATAGGGTTTTTGGTCTAATATTAACATCTTATAGTATTAACATATAGTTCAGTTTCAAATAAAAACAATATTTTATATGCAATTTTACTCATATTCATATTTCACATGTGTTTTACTATGCTATATATTCCCATGTTACATCTTTTAGCTCTCCTTTTAGTAATATACATGACCTTAGACTTTCCCTTTAAACTACTTTAATACCCACATAATAGTACTGATCGTTACAAACATTATGTTAAGCTTTCTATTCATTTCTTTTTTTTTTTTTTTTTTAGTCTATTCATTTCTATTCACCTTTTCTATTCATTTCCAAAAATATACGTCCTTTTAACTGATTCTGCACAAGTTATCTCTCAGCTTTCCATTCTCTAACCTCATTCTATTTTCTCATAAGAGGATATTATGAGAAACTGTAGGCCAACAAACTAGACAACCTAGATGAACTGGACAAATTCCTAGAAACGCACAACATACATTAACTCTACAAGAAATACAAGAACTCAACAAACCAAAATGGATAAAAAGTAAATACATAAATAAATCTTTTTTAAAAAATTTCTATCTCTTTACTTAGCCTCTCATATCATTCATTTATTGTTTTCCTGATAGCCTTAATTCTTTCTCTCTGTATTTTCTTTCTATTCCCCGAACATTTTTAAGATCTTTTTTTAAAGGCTTTGCTTGGTATGTCCACATTCTTATATTATTCATCTGTTCCTGTATTTTTATCTTCTTCCTTTGGATGCACCATCATTTTCTATTTCTTTGTCTTGTACTCTTTAGATTGCACACTATACATTTTAAAGCAATTTAATTGGGATATAGTCACATACCATACAATCCATCCAGAGTGTACATAATGGCTTTTAGTATGATCACAGAGTTGTGCATTCATCACTGCAATCAATTTTTGAGCATTTTCATTATTCCAAAAAAACCCACAACCCTACCTCTTAGCAGTCACCTCTCAATCCCTCTATCCTTCCCCTGCTGTATATAACCACTTATCTAATTCCATCTCTATAAATTTATTTATATTTACATTTCATAGACCTGGAATCAATGTAGTACTTTGGTTCTTTCACTTAGCATAATGTGCTTTTGTTTTTGTTTGTTTTATAATTGATGGAACACTATTAATATATTACTATTCACTATAGTTCATAGTTTTCTTTAGGAGTATTTTTGCCCATGTACCATTATTAACACCTTGTAATGGTAACATAGATTTGTTCTAATTCATGGAAGAACACACTGTACATTGCTAACTCTAGGATTTATCCCTTGGGATTTCTATTTCTTGGTTTTCAACCAGTTTGGTGATAAGACATTTTCTTGAGCTTCAGGTCTCCTATCAGGAAGATCTGCCCAAGGTGAATGCAGTGTGGTTTCCCCTGTCTTTCTGGGCCTCTGTCTTGTCCTGGACTTTTTTTACAGGTGTTTGGTTGTCCCCTCTGTTTCCCAGGAGACAGATTTGAAGCCAGCAGGCCTTTGTTCCTGACTGTCTAAATGTACAGTACTTCATACTCCTTTTTTTTTTTTTTTAAACAAGCTGCTTTTGCCTGGAAGGCAAATTCTTGGAGGAGGGTCATGCCAGAGAGGACTTTCCCAAGTCAGTCTTTTTCAACAAAAACAGTGCCAGAGACCTACAAAGGGTGGAGCCTGGCTCCAAAGTACTCTGAGAAGTGGATCAGGAAGGTTCCCATGAGATTCTCCTGTCCTTCCCAGCAAATTGAAGCCCTTTAGCTAACTGTTCCCCACTGCCCTCAGGAAGCACTGCATCTTTAAATCTCCACTGCCTTCTCCCTGTCTGGGGAGGGTTGAAACAATGGCTGCCACAGCCTCTGTCCAGTTTAGGTTGAAACAATAGCTACCCTCAGAGGCAAGACCCATGATCCAAAATCGTTAATCAAAAGCTGTGATCAGTGATTGGATGTGCCCACCCCTGTTCTTGGAGAATAATTTTAGGCTCCTTTCAGTCAACAGCAGCTAGCCAGGGATTAGACCATGGCAGTCTGCTCTGAGAGTGGGGGATAGGTGCCAGGAGCTGTAGTGCAAAGAGAGCAATTTACTGCTCTGAATCATAATTTATCATCCTCTTCCTCCTACTCTTCCCTGGATGCTGTACAGTGTTCTTCTGGCCTCTGGAGTTTTAAAATAGTCATTTCAGACACCTTCTGCCTGATTAAGAGTTGTTTTGGTGGATGGATTGAGTCCTGGAGCTCCCTACTCTGCCATCTTCCCTGGAAGTCACCCATACTACTTTTTAAGCCTAAAAACTTCAATCATATAAATTAAAAATATAGCAATATTTTACTTCTGTCCTATTTTCAAAGTGATTTTGTCTTCTTTCATGCCCTTTTAATGAGAAGAAATATACATTAAGTCACAGCTTTGAACCCGAATCTCCATACTACATGAATGCTTTTTTACATGTAAATAAGCACATACAGTGATGTTCAAAGTAAAAATCTTACCTCTTATTTTTTAAATAACAACTTGCTGACACGTCCCACTCAGAAAATAATGTTCCTTCATATTCTACTGTAATCTAAAAAAGAAGGTAAAATAATTCAAACAAAATTTTCATCTCAGTTCCCAGTGTTAGGGTTCAGTTTTCTGGATTTGTATTATTTAAAGGAGAATAACTAAAGGTGATGCCTTTGAAATTGTAATATAAGAAAGGAAAAGTAATGTAACCTTTCTCGGACACTCCAATAGTCTCCCCAAAATAACTGAAAGGATTTTTAATTTTATTTATTTTATTTTACTTCAAAAACAATCCATTATGCACCTAGGATGTGACTGGCCTTATAGCAGGTTCTGGGGATAGAAAGGTGAATGAGACACCAGTCTTTACTTAAAACCAAGTCACTTCTAATTCTGAGTCTATATCTATCATTGTGACTTTCATCAGTCACATTTTTCCTTATTTCTAAAGCCACTTTTTTCCTACCTCCATAGACTTTGATTTATAAATTCACCCTTTCTCCTCCTGAAGCATACTGATTTGCTTCGTAACTTTCTAACATCATCAGTCTTAATCTCAGCACTGGTCCTCTTCTTCAGCTAGAGTTGGAACCCAATTTCACCTTTTAATATTTGTTACATAAAATTACATACATAAATATTGCTTTAATTTTTCACTTTTAAAATGGGGATTGCAATCCCAATTCATAGATTTGTAACTCATAGATTTGCTATGGCAGAACTAATGACAATATATAAAAAAGAAAAAAAGAGAAAAATTCACCAGAGATATAACTTTGAAATAATAAAGCAAAACTTGATAGAATTACTAGAAATTTAAAAAGCCACAAATGTAGATTTTTCAACACACTTTTCTCAAACTACAGATAAACCTGAAGGAAAAGGTATTCATAGGCTTGAAAAATATAAATAACAAAAGTTTGATAAGTGTATATATATATATATATATATCCCTAAAATTAATGAATAAAAAGCATACACATTCTTTTTTATTTCACATACATTTACCAAAACTGACTACATTTACAGAGGAAAGAGGAAGTTGATCCAGCCTCAAAGAATATCATCACATATACTATGTCATTTTCTATTCGTGATTTCTTATAAAGTTAGCAGGAAAAAACTCCTAGGATGTTTGTAATCTAAAAAGCAAAGCAAAGCAAAACAAAACATAAACTGTACTTCTAAGTGATTCATAGAATAAAGCAGAAATCACAGTGAAAATTACAAAGTATTAGAAATACACAACAATAGATTAGATATTATTGAAACCTGTGCTATATAGTGTAAATAATCTTTAGAAGGAAGTTTATAACCATATGTATAAAAGAAATGCAATTGAAAGTTAATGAATTCAGTTTTCAGTACAAAATTCTAGTTAAATAACAGCGGAAAACCCCCAAAATAAAAGGGACTAAATTTTAAAAGGGGGGAAAATAAATGAATAAAAGAAAACAAAGGAGAGAACAAACTCAGAAGGGGCAGTGGTAATGCTGACGTAGTTTTTTAATCGTCCCAAATTTCCTTATAAATCTAGAAAGAACAATTAGATAGTTCCATAAAACACTAGACAACATCAACATTCCTTTGGACATCCAAGTAAAAAGAAAAAGTCACTCATAATGAGAAAGAATCAGATTTCCATTAGACTTTCCAGAAGCAGCAATCTATACCAGCAAATAATAAAGTAGCATATATAAAAAGAAAGTAAACATTAGCCTGTGGTTTTTATACACAGATACACCAATTTTTAGGTATAGAGTCTACCAACAAACTTTTATGACCATAAAGTAACACAGGTAATACTGCTTCCATGAGCCTTTCTTAAGGAATCTACTAGACAAAGAACTGCAGACAACACATATGACTGTAGAAACACCAATACAAGAACTGATACTACTATTAAATATGAATTTTTCTGTCATGGAGGCTATAAAGGGGGTAATATAGTTGTTAATCATTATATACTCTGACAATGTATCCAAAAAATGAGTGGTGGGAAAATTATGGTTAGCAGAGGTAATGGTGGCCACCTAAATTCAACTCTCGACACACATATTCCCCCCAAATCTAAGCAGATGAACAAATAAAACCACACAAATCCTACCCTACAGCAAAACTAGAAGACAGAGAACAGTACAAACTTCAATTAACCTGTCAGTAGAAAAATGAACATCAATTTCCAGCAGACCTCCCTTTGAATGTCCTGCCATAATCACTTTTGGATAGTTATAGAATTCTATCCAAAACTTCAGCAAAGAGAAACAACAGATTCTTAACAGATTGAATTAAAATCATCCAAAGAAAGAAATAACACACAAAACACTATAAAACACACATAGTAAATCAGAATACTGACTGGGGGGGGGGGGGAAGAGAATTAAAAGAAAAGGAAAGACACCTTTTGGAGACTGAGTGGTGGAGGGAAAGCAGACCAAGATGGGTAAATTTATTGCTATAAGACAAGACTAATCAAAAGAAACACAATATCTCTTCTCTCCAATAAAAAGCTATCAGTTAAAGAAACTGTGCTTTGCTACCATGACAGAAGAGAGTAATTTTTAACTAGGAATCCTGTAAACCAACCCAAGCTGCCAACCTCCCCATGAAATGCATAGATGTAAACAGTCTTTATCTAAACAAAACTGCCATAAGAAAATAGAAAATGAGAATCAAAACATTACAGTTGATAAAATTATCTGAACAAATAAACAAACAAACCAAAAAAGCTAACCACAAAACAGGAAAAAACTGGAATCTAACTCTCCAAACTGAATTAAATATACTCAAACAAGAAAGTAAATGAAAACTAAGTTAAAAGATGCCCAAGGGAGATTATATTTGAATGAAAATTTAATAAAGGGAATTGAAGAAAGGTAGAATGCAATGAAGAGAATATAAGCAAAATAAATAAAAAAGAAAAGAGCCAGAGAGAAAGTGATTAAAATGGAAGAGAGGGAAACAAAATCCAACAGCTGTATAATTGGACTCCCTGAAGTTGATAAACAAAACAATAAAACAGAACAAACATTTAAAACTCTAACCCCAAAAAACTTTACAGAAATAAAAACCCTAAATATACATGTGAAAATGAACCACAGGTTACCTAGAAAAATTGACCTATAAATCAATTCTGAAAGATATCCGAGTTAATCTATTAGACTTTAAAAATAGAAAAATCCTTAGACATCCCAACATAAAAGATCAAACAAGATTCAAGAGCATCAGACCTATCAAAAGCAACATATCACAAGGAAAAAACTTTTTACCTTAAGAACTCAAGGAAAGAAAGTGTGAACCAAAGATTTTACATTCAGCCAAGCTTTCCTCCAAATGTTAAGGCCATAGAAAAACCATTTTTTAATAGTAAGCATTCAGGAAGTACCATACCCAGGAGCCCTTTCTGAGCAATCTTCTAGACTAGGAGTTGGCAAACTATGGGCCATGTGCCAAATCCAGCTCATCACCTGTTTTTGTAAATAAAGTTTAATTAGAATACAGTTATACTCATTAATTTATATATTGTCTATGGCTGACTTTACTCTACAATGGCAGAGTTGAGTGCTTGTGACAGAGACTTTATGGCCTGTAAAGCCTAAATTACTTACTATATGGCCCTTTTCAGAAAATGTTTGCCAATGCCTATACCAAACTAAAGGATGAACTTCATACAACCAAGAAATGACTGAGATAACTTTGGCAAAAGGACTGATGGTAAGCATTGGTATATCTGATTACAGATGAAAGACTGAAATGTAGAGATGAAGGTTAAAGAAGAAGATATAAATTGTACATATTCTGACAAAGTAAAAATAATGTAACTAAAAAATTGGGGGAGAAGAGAGAGAAAGAGGAAAGCAGAATAAACTAATTAATTACTGACCAGGGAATAGATGGGAATCAAATGATACCATTAAAAACTGATAAACCAGATAGTAAAGGAGTAAACAAGAGAGCCTGGCACGAAGGATATTCAAAAGATATAAATACAAAGTGAACCACTAGAACAAATACAAACCTTCTTAAATACAGAAAGAAAATTTTAAAACAGAGAGAGGGATAAAAGAGGCAGGGAGAGAGGAAGAGGGAAAGAGAGAAAGAGGGATTGGGGGGTGGGGGAAGCTATTAAGCAGAGAAAGAAACAGAAAGAATATAATATAAATAATATAAAATAAGGGAATTAAGACCAAAGATAGTCATAAAAATAAATATGAATGTGGCAGTTTGAGATTATTTTATGGATCCCAAAAGAGAAAGATTTTGTTTTTTTTTAAACTAATCTATTCCTGTAGGTGTGATACTCTTTGACTGCATTAAATTCAGTGAGTGTCCTTTGATTAGATTACTTGATAAGATCGATTTAGGGCTTTTGATTAGACAACATCAGTGAGGCGTGATTCAGGTCGAGTCTTTCTGCAGTCTCTCTGCCCCCTCGCTGGGTCTGATATAAACGGAGACACACAGAGAGACAGACACAGACACAGGAAAAGGAAGCCACTATATTTGATCCTGCCGTGTGAGAGAGGTTTTGTCCATAGCTAAGGTGCAAAGAGAAAAGTCCCTGAGAGGCTCAAAGAGCTGAGGCCCTGGAAGAGTTGAGCCATATGCCTGATAACTTACAGCTGAACTTGAGAAGAAAGCAGAGACGCCGAGACTAGGAGTGGAGGCCTGGGAAAGACAAGCCCTATGCCAGGTTTGCCTACAGGTGCAGAAAGGTGGAGTCATTGGTGGCCATCTTGCTTCCTCATGTGCTAGCTGACTTGGGTGAGAAAGCACCTCTTATGGTGTCTTGAGTTGGATTTTTCACAGTCTTGGAACTGTAAGCTTTTACTCCAAATAAATCCCCTTTATAAAAGCCAACACATTTCTGGTACTTTGCATCAGCAGCCCTTTGGCAAACTAAAACACTTACTAAAATAAGATTTTCAATATAGTTTACAAAGCAACACAAAATACATGTTCTATACAAGAGAAATCCATGAAGAAAAAAGTGACCCCAAAAGGCTAAAAATAAAGTGATGGGCAAAAGTATACCAGGTAAATGGTCCTGTTAAAAGGAATCAATATAAAAGCAGGAATTGCAATCTTGATATTAGATAAAGTAGAATTCAAGTCAAAACACATTAAAGATGCAGAACAACTTGAATATACATTGCTGGTGGAATGCAAAATGGTACAAGCCACTTGAGAAAAAAGCTTGATAGTTTTTTATTGATTTAAACATATCTCTACCATATAAAGTATTATATCAAAAATCCCCAAAGAGAAATAAAAACATGTCCACACTTATGTGTGTAATGTTCACAGACGTTTCATTCAAAATAACCCCAACTTATAAACAACCGAAATGTGCATCAACAAGAAAATGGATAAATTGTGATATATATATAAATACAACGGAATACTGCTCAACAATAAAAAGGAATGAACTGATATATGCAACATTATTGCTGAATCTCAAAACACTAGGCTAAGTGAAAGAAAACAAACCAAAAAAGGGCTATATGCTTTTTTTATTCTATCTATATGATCATCCTAGAAAAGATGAAGCTATAGGGACAGGAAAGAGATTAATAATTGCCAGTGGCTAGGGATGGGGGGGTACTGTGGGGCTTGACTGTAAAAGACATGAGAGAACTTTTGGGGGGAGTGATGTAAATGTTCTTTTTTCTTCTTCTATATTTTGATTATGGTGGTGATCATACTATTGGATGCATTGTCAAAACTCATCAAACTATATCCTTAAAAGGAGTAAATTTTATTGCATGTAAATACCTCAATAAACCTGATTTTTAAAAAGGAACTAAAGAGAAATATCAATTAATCCTAAGTGTGAGCTGTATCTGAATCCTGATTTACATAAACAAACTTAACATAATGATATTTATGACAATGGAAATTTGAACACTGACTAAGATATTGATGATTTTAAGGAATTTTTATTAATTTTTAGGTGTGCTAATAGTATCATGGTTTTTAAAAGTTTTATTGAGTTTTCACATACTATACAATTTACCAATTTAAAGTATACAATTCAGTAGTTTTTAGTATATTCAGAGTTGTGCAACCCTCATCACAATCCATTTTAGAATAGTTTCATCACCCAAAAGGAAATCCAACATACCTTAGTGGTCACCCCCAAATCTCTCCACATCTCTCAGTCCTAGACAACTGTGATGCTTAGGCTAATGTGTCAACTCGGCCAGGTAATTGTACCCAGTTGTTTCGTCAAGCAAGCACTGGTTTAATTATAATACAAGGACATTTATGGACTTTAATCATCAGTGAGTTGATTGCATAGATGGCTGGTTACATCTACAATCAACCAAGGAGACTGCCATCAGCAATGAGTGACGTTTTACCCAATCAGCTGAATGCCTTAAAAAGGGAAGTGATTTCAGCATTCTGAGAGAATTTTCCAGCTCAACTTCAGAGAGCCAATGTCTCCTCGGAAGTCATCAAGGACCTTCATCGGAGCCCCTGGTTTGCAGCCTACCTGTGGAATTTGGACTTGTGCATCCCCACAACCACATGAGAGAATTTTATAAAATCTCATACTTTTTACAGATATATCTTGTCGAATCTGTTTCCCTAGAGAACCTTAACTAATACAGCAACCATTAATACACTTTCTGTCTCTAAAGATTTGCCTATTCTGGATGTTTCATATAAATGGAATCATACAATATGTGATCCTTTGTGACATGCATCCTTTCATTAAGTATAATATTTACATGTTTGAGCAGGTTTCAGTACCTCATTCCATTTTCATGCTAAATAATATTCAATTATATGAATATACTACATTTTCATTTATCTATTCATCAGTTGATAGACATTTTGATTTTTCCATTTTTTGGCTATTATGAATGCTGCTGCTATATATGTTCATGTACAAGTTTCTGTGGGGACATATGTTTTCATTTCTCTTGGGTCTCTACTTAGGAGAGGAATTTCTGGATCAGATGGTAACTCTGTGTTTACCCATCTGAGGAACTGCTAGGATGTTTTCCAAAGAGGCTGCACCATTTTACAATACCACAAGCAGTATATAAGGGTTTCAATTTCTCCACATCCTTATCAACACTTACTGTCTTTCTGATTGTAGCCATACTAGTAGATGTGAAGTAGTATATCATTATGGTTCTGATTCGCATTTTCCTGATGGGAAATGTGGGTTTTTTGTCATTTGGATATCTTCTATGAAGAAATGTCTATTCAGATACTTTGTCCATTTTATAATTAGGTTACTTGTATTTTTATTATTAAGTTATAATATTTCTTCATATATTCTCTAGAACTCTTTTGTTAGATTTCTGATTCACAAATATTTTCTACCATTCTGTGGATTGTCTTCTTACTTTTTTGAAGTACAAAAGTTTTTAATTTTGATGAGATATAATTTATCCCATCTTCTTTGGTTGCTTGTGGTTTTCGTATATCTATGAAACTATTGTCAAAATCAGGACATGAAGATTTACCAATGTATTTTCTTCTAAGAGGTTTATAGTTTTAGCTCTTATATTTAAGTCTTTGATCCAGTTTTTTTTTTTTGCATATGGTATAATGTAGAGGTCCAACTTTTATTCTTTTGTATGTGGCAATCTAGTTGTCCCAGCATCATTCATTGAAAACTATTATTGCCCCATTGAATTGTTTTGGCACTCTTGTTGAAGACTTATTTACCATAAATATATCCTTATGCCAGTACCATAATGCCTTTATTACTCTAGATTTGTAATTCTGAAATCAGGGAATGTGAGTCCTCCAAAGTTGTTCTTCATTTTCAAGATTGTTTTGGCTATTCTGGGTCCTGCAAAGAAACTAGCTTGGATTTTTTTTTTTTTTTTTTTTTTTTAGTTTTATTGATTTATTATTTATTATTATTTTTTTAACTTTATTTTGTACATTTAATAATTGAAAACAATAATTAAAAACTAAAAAGTAAACACAGATGAATAAATATATACATTTCTCAATTAAATGTAATGGATACCTGTAAATTTTTTTTTTTTTTAATCAAACAATGTTACACAATATATTTGATTCATAGTAACGCATTCATACAGTATTTGTCCTTTTGTGTCTGGCTTGCTTCACTCAACATAATGTCCTCCAGGTTCATCCATGTTGCCATATGCTTTACGACTTCATTTCTTCTTACAGCTGCATAATATCCCATCGTGTGAATAGACCACAGTTTGTTTATCCATTCATCTGTTGATCGACACCTGGGTTGTTTCCAACTTTTGGCAATGGTGAGTAATGTGGCTATGAACATCGGTGTGCAGATGTCTGTTCGTGTCACTG
>JAKSZT010026446.1:13561090-13575573 GCA_026826555.1 Tolypeutes matacus | reverse complement strand
TAATGTGGCTATGAACATCGGTGTGCAGATGTCTGTTCGTGTCACTGCTCTCAGTTCTTCTGGGTATATACCCAGTAGTGGTATTGCAGGGTCACGTGGCAAGTCCATATTCAACCTCTTTAGGAACTGCCAAACAGTCCTCCATAGTGGTTGTACCATCCTGCATTCCCACCAACAGTGAAGAAGTGTTCCTATCTCTCCACACCCTTTCCAACACTTGTAGTTCTCTGTCTTTTTAATAGTGGCCATTCTGGTAGGTGTGAAATGATATCTCATTGTAGTTTTGATTTGCATTTCCCTAATCATGAGTGATGTTGAGCATTTCTTCATGTGTTTTTTTGCCATTTGTATTTCTTCTTCGGAGAAATGTCTATTGAAGTCTTTGGCCCATTTTTAATTGGGTCATTTGTCTTTTTATTGTTGAGCTGTAACATCTCTTTATATATCCTGGATATTAAACCCTTATCAGATATGTGATTTCCAAATATTTTTTCCCATTGAGTCGGCTGCCTTTTCAGCCTTCTGACAAAGTCCTGTGAGGTGCAAAAGTGTTTAATTTTGAGGAGGTCCCATTTATCTACTTTTTCTTTTGTTGCACGTGCTTTGGGTGTGAAGTCCAAGAAACCACCACCTACTACAAGGTCTTGAAGATGTTTCCCTACATTTTCTTCTAGTTGTTTTATGGTCCTGGCTTTTATATTTAGATCTTTGATCCATTTTGAGTTGATTCTTGTATAGGGGATGAGATAGGGGTCCTCTTTCATTCTTTTGGTTATAGATATCCAGTTGTCCCAACACCATTTGTTGAAGAGACTGTTTTTTCCCATCAGCGTGGGCTTGGTAGGTTTGTCAAAAACCAGTTGATGTATAGGTGAGGGTTTATTTCTGGATTCTCAATTCTATTCCACTGATCAATATGTCTATCTTTATGCCAGTACCATGCTGTTTTGACCACTGTAGCTTTGTAATATGTTTCAAGGTCAGGCAGTGAAATTCCTCCCACATTGCTCTTCTTTTTTAGAATACTTTTGGCTATTCGGGTGCACTTACCCTTCCAGATGAATTTGGTAATTGCCTTCTCTAATTCTGTAAAGTAAGCTGTTGGGATTTTGATTGGTATTGCATTGAACCTATAAATCAGTTTGGGCAAGATTGACATCTTCACGATATTTATTCTTCCAATCCATGAACACGGAATGTCTTTCCATTTGTTTCGGTCTTTTTAAATTTCTTTTAGCATTGTTTTGTATTTTTCTGCATATAGGTCCTATACTTCCTTGGTTAAATTAACTCCTAGGTATTTGAGTCTTTTTGTTGCTATTGAAAATGGAATTTTCTTCCTGATTTCCTCCTCAGATTGTTCAGTACTAGTGTACAAAAACATTACTGATTTTTGCGTGTTGATATTATATCCTGCCACTTTGCTGAACTCATTTAGTAGTTCAAGTAGCTTTGTTGTGGATACTTCAGGATTTTCTAAAGACAGGATCATGTCATCCGCAAACAGAGTTTTACTTCCTCTTTTCCTATTTGGATGCCTTTAATTTTTTTTTCTTGTCTAATTGCCCTCGCTAGAACTTCTAGTACAATGTTGAATAACAATGGTGACAGTGGGCATCCTTGTCTTGTTCCTGATAGGGGGAAAGCTTTCAACCTTTCCCCATTGAGTATGATGTTGGCTGTGGGTTTTTCATATATGCCTTTTATCATATTGAGGAATTTTCCTTTTATTCCTATCTTTTGAAGTATTTTTATTAAAAAAGGATGTTGGATTTTGTTGAATGCCTTTTCTGCATCTATTGAGATGATCATGTGGTTTTTTTCCTTCAACTTGTTAATGTGGTGTATTACATTGATTGATTTTCTTATGTTGAACCAGCCTTGCATACCAGGAATAAATCCCACTTGGTCGTGATGTATAAGTCTTTTGATATGCTGTTGGATTTGATTTGCAAGTATTTTGTTGAGAATTTTTGTATCTATGTTCATGAGAGAGATTGATCTGTAATTTTCTTTTCTTGTGGAATCTTTATCTGGCTTTGGTATTAGGGTGATGTTGGCTTCATAAAATGTGTTGGGTAATTTTCCCTCCTCTTCAATTTTTTTGGAAGAGTTTAAACAGGATTGGTGTTAATTCTTTTCTAAATGCTTGGTAGAACTCACCTGTGAAGCCATCTGGTCCTGGACTTTTCTTTGCTGGGAGATTTTTGATGACGGATTCAATCTCCTTAATTGTGATTGGTTTGTTAAGTTCTTGTATTTCTTGTTGTGTCAGTGTAGGTTGGTTATGAGTTTCTAGAAATTTGTCCATTTCATCCAGGTTGTCTAGTTTGTTGGCATATAGTTTCTCATAATATCCTCTTATAATTCTTTTTATTTCTGTGAGGTCATTTGTAATTCCCCCCTTTCATTTCTAATTGTATTTATTTGCATCTTCTCTCTTTTTTTTCTTTGTTAGTGTAGCGAGGGGTTTGTCAATTTTATTGATCTTCTCAAAGAACCAGCTTTTGGTTTTGTTGATTTTCTCTATTGTTTTTCTGTTCTCATTTTCATTTATTTCCGCTCTAATCTTTATTATTTCTTTCCTTCTTTTTGCTTTGGGATTGGTTTGCTGTTCTTTCTCTAGTTTCTCAAGTTGTTCAGTTAAATCTTTGAGTTTAGCTCTTTCTTGTTTCTTAATATAGGCATTTAGGGCTATAAATTTCCCTCTCAAGAGTGCCTTTGCTGTATCCCATAAGTTTTGATATGTTGTGTTCTCATTTTCATTTGTCTCAATATATTTACTGATTTCACTTGCAATTTCTTCTTTGACCCACTGAATATTTAGGAGTGTGTTGTTCAGTCTCCACACATTTGCAAATTTCCTTTTTTCCTGTCTGTTATTGATTTCTAGTTTCATTCCATTATGATGTGAGAAGGTGCTTTGTATAATTTCAATCTTTTTATATTTATTGAGAGCTGTATTGTGACCTAATGTGGTCTATCCTGGAGAAAGATCCATGGGCACTTGAGAAGAATGTATAACCCACTGAGTTTGGATGCAGTGTTCTGTATATGTCTGTTAGGTCTAACTTGTTTATCATATTGTTCAAGTTCTCTGTTTCCTTGTTGATCTTCTGTCTAGTTGTTCTATCTAATGATGTGAGAGGGGTGTTGAAGTCTCCAACGATTATTGTAGAAATGCCTATTTCTCCCTTCAGTTTTGCCAGAGTTTGTCTCATATATTTTAGGGCACCCTGGTTAGGTGCGTAGATATTTAAGACTGTTATATCTTCCTGGAGGATCGTCCCTTTTATTAATATATAATGGCCTTCCGCATCTCATCACTTTTTTTGCATTTGAAGTCTGTTTTGTCTGATATTAGTATAGCTACCCCTATATCTATAAGTTTCTAAAGAAACTTTAGATTACATGAATATTACATAAAAAATATAGGGATTTCCATACACCCCAATTCCCCACACACATGCTTTCCTACATTAACAACGTCCTTCATTAGTGTTGTACATTTGTTACAATTGATGAACCCATATTGAACCATTGCCACTAACCGTAGACTATAGTTTACATTATATTTTTACACTCTGCCCCATACAATTTTGTAAGTGATGGCAAAATAAATAATGGCTGTTTCTTATTTAGAAATTCTAGATCTAGCTTGGATTTTGATTGGGATTTTATTGAATCTGTAGATGAATTGGGGGAGTATTTCCACCTTAACAATATTAAATCTTTCAATCCATGAAGATGGGACCTCTTTCTATTTATTTAGGTCTTCTTTAATTTCTTTCAACAGTCTGGCAAACTAAGCCAACCACACAATGGGTTGGCTTAAACAACAAGCATTTATCATCTCATAGTTTTGAAGGATAGAAGTCAAAAATCAAGATGTCAGCAGACCATGCTTTCTCCCAGAGGCGGTAGTATTCAGGTTATGGCAATCCTCCATCACATGGTGACTCTCTCTTTTTTCCTGGCTTCCTTTGACTTCTGTCCTCTTCCTGTGGCTTTACTGACTGAATGTGTCTGAATTTTCTCTTTATAAGGCTTCCCGGCATATGGATTAAGCCACACCCTGATTCAATTTGGTCATGCTTTAACTAATAACATCTTCAAAAGATCCTATTTACAAATGGGCTCACACCTCCAGGAATGTGGAGTAAGACTTGAACATGTCTTTCAATCCCCAAGGGCAGTTTTCAGAGTATAAATTTTGTGCTTGTTTTGTTAATTTTATTCCTAAGTATTTTATTCTTTTTGATGCTACCATAAATAGAATTGTCTTCTTAATTAATTCTCTTTTTAGATTGTTCATTACAAATACAGAGAAATACAACTGATTTTTGTATATTGACTTTGTACCTGGCATCTTTGTTGAACTCTTTTATTAGTTCTAATTATTTTTTTTCATGGATTCCTTAGGATTCTGTATGAAAGATCATGTCATCTGCAAATAGAGATACTCTTACTTATTCCTTTCCATTCCGAAAGACTTTTAATTTTCTTTCTTCATTAGTTACTTTTGTTGTGTTTATGTTTTTTTTTAAAAGCGTATTATCATTTAAAGACACACACTGAAATACTTATGGATGAAATGATATGTCTTGGGAAGTTTCAAAATAATGCAGGAGGGGAAAAGTAGGTGGTGGAGTCAGTAAAACAAGACTGACAAAAGTTGATAATTTTGAAGCTGGGTGATGAATATATAGGAGTTTAATTTACTAATCTCTCTGCTTTTGTGTATGTTTAAATTTTTCCATAGGAAAAATATTTTTAAAATATTAAGTTCAAAAACAGGGATCAAGTTTTATGGAAACCATCAAGCTCATATATAAACTTTAAAATATAAAATATTTATTCTAGTAATATATATACAACCTAAAATTTCCCCTTTAAAACCATATTCAAATATTTAATTCAGTGATGTTAATTATGTTCACAATGTTGTGCTACCATCACCACTATCCATTACCAAAACTTTCCAACACCCCAAACAGAAACTCTGTACAATTTAAGATTAACTCCCTTTACCCTACACTCAGCCCATTCCCTCTAGTCTAAACTCTGAATCTATGAGTTTGCTTATTCTAATTATTTCCTATCAGTGAGATCATACAAAATTTGTCCTTTTGTGTCTGGCTTATTTCACTCAACATGATGTTTCAAGATTCATCCATGTTGTAGCAGCCCTTTTTAACAGCTGAATAATATTCTATTGTGTATATATACCACAGTTTGGTTATCCATTCATTGGTTGATGACACTTGGGTTGCTTCCAACTTTTGGGAACTGTGAACAGTGCTACTATGAACACCCACATGTAAATACCTGTTTGAGTCCCTGCTTTCAATTCTTTTGGATCATATGGTATGTCTATATTTAACTTTCTGAGGAACTGCCAAACTGTCTTCCACATTGGCTGCACCATTTTATACTCCCACCAGCAATGAATGAGTGCTCCTATTTCTCCATATCCTCTCCAACACTTGTAATTTTCCATTTTTTAAAATAATAGTCATTCTAGTGGGTGTGAAATGGTATCTCATTGTGGTTTTGATTTTTTTTTTAAGATTTATTTTATTTATTTCTCTGCCCCTACATATTAGTCAGCCAAAGGGATGCTGATGCAAAGTACCAGAAATCTGTTGGCTTTTTTTTTTTTTTTTTTTTAACCGGGAGGTCCCGGGTATCGATCCCCGGTCCCTCCATATGGGAGACAGATGCCCAACCATTTGAGCCACATCCGTCCCCCTCTGTTGGCTTTTATAAAGGGTATTTATTTGGGGTAGAAGCTTACAGTTACCAGGCCATAAAGAGGAAGCTACTTCCCTCGCCAAAGTCTGTTGCCACGTGTTGGAGCAACATGGCTGCCAGTCTCTGCAAGGGTTTAGCCTTCCTCTTCCTCTTAAGGCTCAACAGTTCCAGCTTCTTCCGATCTCAGCTGTAGGCTAGCATAAAACTCGTCTCTCTTCCTGGGGCTCACCTCTTTCCAGGTACAGCTGCTCTGCTCTCTCCACAATGCCACCTGTAAACTATCAGGCAAACAGCTCGGCTTTTTCCCTAGGGCTCCAGCATCAAAACTAAGCTCTCTCCTTTGCATCGTTTTCTGTATGAGTGTCTGCCCACCAAGGGGGCAGGGACTCAAGGTCCTACTGATGTGGCTAAATCAAAGCCCAATCTTAATTTAATCAAATAAAAGTTAAACCTCTGAATTTAATACAATCAAAGAGTATCAAGAACCCAGAGGAACAGACCAGTTTAAAAACATAATGAATATTTCTTTTTGGAATTCATCAATAATATCAAACTGCCACACACACCCTTCACTATTTGAGCCCACTGTCTGTTCGTTGAGTGCTCATCCTTTTTTTTTTTTTTAGGAGGCACGGGGAACCAAACCCAGGACCTCCCATGTGGGAGGGAGGTGCTCAATCACTTGACCCATCTCTGCTTCCTACATGTGTCTCTCATTGTGTTTCTTTGTTGTGTCTCTTTGTTGTGTTATCTTGTTGTGTCAGCTTGTTGCCTTGCTCGTCTTCTTTTAGGAGGCACTGGGAACTGAACCCAGGACCTCCCATGTGGTAGGCAGATGTCAAACTGCTTGAGCCACATCTGCTTCCCGTGGTTTTGATCTGAAGTTCCCTAATAGCTAATAACATAGAGCATCTTTTTGTGTGCTTTTTGGCCATTTGTACATTTTCTTTGGAGAAATTTCTATTAAAGTCTTTTGACTATTTTTTAAAATTGGGTTGTCTTTTGTTGTTGAATAGTAGTATTTCTTTATATACTTTGAATATCAAATACTTTTTAGATACATGGTTTCCAAATATTTCCTTCCATTGTGTAGGCTGCCTTTTTACTTTCATGATAAAGTTCTTTCAGGCAAAAACTCATCAGTTTTTAATTTTGATGAGGTCCCATTTATCTAATTTTTCTTTTGTTGTTTGTCCTTTGCTTAGTCTAAGAAACTATTGACTAACACAAGGCACTAAAGAGGCTTCCCTATGTATTCTTCCAGGAGTTTTATAGTTCTGGCTGTCATATTCAGGTCTTTGATCCATTTTTAGTTTTCTGTATACAGCGCGAGGTAGGGGTCCACCTTTATTCTTCGGCAAATGGAGATTCAGTTTTTGCAACACCATTTGCTAAAAAGACTATTCTTTCCCAATTGAGTGGGCTTCACTCCCTTGTCAAAAAATCAGTTGGCCACAAATGTGAGGGTTGGTTTCTGAGCTCTCAATTTGATTCCTTTGGTCTCTTTGTGGTAGTTTTTGTTTTTTTTTTTTGTTTTGTTTTGTTTTTTTGAGTTACTGGGGCTGGGGATTGAACCCAGGACCTCATATGCTGGCAACCAGCACACAACCACTGAGCCACATCAGCTTTCCGGTAGCATGCTGTTTTGATTACTGTGGCTTTGTAATAAATTTTAAGACAGGAAGTGAGTCTTCCAACTTCGTTCTTCTTTTTCAAAATGGCTTTGGCTATTCAGGGCCCTTTACCTTTCCATATAAATATGATGCTTGGATTTTCCATTTCTGCAGAGAAGGATGTTGGAGTTTGATTCAGATTGTGCTGAATCTTTAAATCATTATGGATAGAATTGACATCTTAACAATATTTAGTCTTCCAATCCATGAACACAGAATGTACTTCCATTTATTTAGATCTTCTTTGACTTTCTTTCACCAATGTTTTGTAGTTTTCTGTGTACAAGTCCTTTACATCCTTGGTTAAATTTATTCCTAGATATTTGATTCTTTTAGTAGTTGCTTTTGTAAATGGAGCTTTTTTCCTTGATTTCTTCTTCAGACTGTTTGTTACTTATGTGTAGAAACACTACTGATTTTTGTGTGTTGATCTTGTACTACACCAATTTGCAGACTTAAATTTTTTAACTCTAGGAGCTTTCTGTGGATTTTTCAGGATTTTTGGCATATAAGATCATGTCATCTGCTAAGGAATGTTTTACTTCTCCCTTCCAATTTGTATGACTTTTCTTTTTCTTGCCTAATTGCTCTGGCTAGAACTTCCCATATAATGGTGAAAAACAGTGGTGACAGGGGACATCCTTGTCTTTGTCCTCAGGGAAAGTTTCAGTCTTTCAAAATTAAGTGTGATATTAGCTGTGGTTATTTCATATATGCCTTTTTATCATGTTAAGAAAATTTCCCTCCATTCCTATTTTTCTAAATGCTTTTCTCAAGAAGGGGTGCTAGATTTTGTCAATCACCTTTTCTGCGCCCATTGAGATGATCATGTGGTTTTTTCCCTTCATTCTATAAATGGATGCATTACATTAATTGACTTTCTTATGTTGAACCACCCTGCATACTTGGGATAAATCCCACATTGTCATGGTGTATAATTCTTTGAATGTGCTATTGAATTCGGTTTGCTTGAGGATTTTTGCATCTATATTCATAACGGATATTGGTCTGTGATTTTCTTTTCTTGTGCTATCTTTATCTGGCTTTGGTATTAGGATGATGTTGGCCTCAATTTTTTGGAAGAGTTTGAGGAGGACTGATGTTAATTCTTCCTGGAATGATTGGCAAAATTACCCTTGGCTGGTCTTGGGCATTTCTTTGTTGGGAGTTTTTGTTTATCTGGTTGGTTTTTTGGGGTACCAGGGCTGGGGATTGAACATGGGACCTTGTATGTGGGAAGTCGGTACTCAACCACTGAACCACATTGGCTCCCCTGAGTTGGTTTTTCATTTGTTTGCTAGTTTGTTTATGTTTTGTTTTGTTTTTTAGGAGGCACCAGTAATCAAACCCAGGACCTTGTTGGAAGGATTTTGATTACTGATTCACAGTTTTTACTATTAATAGTTATTGGTTTGTGAGATCTTCTATTTCTTTTTGAGTCAGTCAGTATAGGTAGTTTCTATGTTTCTAGAAATTTGTCCATTTCATCTAGGTTATCTAATTTGTTGGCATACAGTTGCTTATACTATCCTGTTATAGTCCTTTATATTTCTGTGGGGTTAATAGTAATGTCCCCCTTTTCATTTCTGATTTTTGTTATTTGTGTCCTCTCTGTTTTTCTTGGTCAGTTTAGCTAAGGTTTTGTCAATATTGATCTTTTCAAAGAACCTACTTTTGGTTCTGCTGATTTTTTGTATTTTTAAAATTTTCTATATTATTTATGTCCACTCTGATCTTTGCAATTTCCTTTATTCTGCTCACTTTGGGTTTAATTTGCTCTTCTTTATCTAGTTCCTCCTGTTTTAAGGTTAGGTGTCTGATTTTAAATCTCTCTTCTTTTTTAATGTAAGCTATAGAGCTATAAATTTCCCTCTCAGCACTGCTTTTGCTGCATCCCATAATTTTTTTTTTTTTTTTAAAGATTTTATTTATTTATTCATTTATCCCCCTCTTGCTGCTTGTGCTCGCTGGGTCAGCTAACCACGCCGTGCAAGCGGGCTTGCCTTCACCAGGAAGCCCCGGGAACCGAACCCGGGGCCTCCCATATGGTAAACGGGAGCCCTACTGATTGAGCCACAGCCGCTTCCCAATCCCATTAAATTTTTGTATGTTGTGTTTTTCATTTTCACTTTTCTCAAGATATTTCCTAATTTCCTTGTGATTTCCTCTTTAACCCAATGGTTATTTAAGAGCACACTGTTTAATTTCTACATATTTCTGAATTTTTCCATGTCTCCCTCTGTTATTGATTTCTAGCTTCATTCCACTGTAGTAGAATTAAAAATTCTAATAAATTTTTAATTTATTGAGGTTTGTTTTATGACCTAAGATATGGTGTATCCTGGAAAATGATGCATGTACACTAGAGAAAAATATGTGTTCTGTTGTTGTTGGGGGAAGTATTCTACATATGTCTGTTAGGTCTCATTGTTTTAGAGTATCATTCAAATCTTCCATTTCCTTATTGAACTTCTGTCTAGATGTTCTGTTATTGAATGTGATGTATTAAAGTCTGCTTTATTAATGTAGAACCATCTATTTTTTCATACCTGTCAATATTTGTCCTCATAAATTTTTGGGCACAGCTGTTATGTGTATATATATTTTTTTAATTGTTATATCTTCTTGTTGAATTTACCTGTTTATTAGTATATAATGACCTCCTTTGTCCTCATAAGAGTTTTGGAATTAAGTCTATTTTATCTGATATTCATAAAGCTACTCCAGCTCTCTTTTGGTTACACCTTGCATGGTATATTTTCTTCCATCCTTTCATTTTCAACCTGGTTTTGTTATTGAATATAAGGTGAGTCTCTTGTAAACAGCATATAGTTGAGTCAGGCTTTTTCATCCACTATGCCAATCTCTGCCTTTTGACTGGATAGTTTAATCCATTTACATTTAAAGTTACTACTGATAATGCAGGAATTCTTCTGTCATTTTGCTATTTCCTCTTTGTAAGTCTTATACCTTTTTTGTCACTCAATTATTTTGTTAATGCTTACTTTTTTATTTGATTTTTTGTTTAGTCCTAAATTGAGTCCTTTTTCATTTCTTTCTGAATATACTTTTTCAGATATTTTCTTTTTTATTACAATGGGGTTAAAATCTAATATTCTATATTTATAACCATCTTATATGATTAGAAACCAGCTTGACTTCAATAGTATACACATACATTATTCCTATACCTCTCTGTGCCCCCTCCTTTTTTTTGTACTTGTTACAAATGATATCTTCGTACATTATATTTCTGAAACCATAGATTTATCATTATTTTTTATGCTTTTGCATTTTAGCACTAGTAGGAAGTAAGAAGTAGAGTTACATACTAAACAACATAATACAATGCCACTGGTGCTTATAATTACCCATGTAGTTATCTTTACCAGAGGTCTCTATTTCTTTATGATTCCTTGAAATACTGCCTTTCAGTCTGAAGAACTCCCTTTAGCATGGCTCGTAGGGCTGGTTTAGTGGTAATGAACTTGTTCAGGACTTGTTTATCTGGGAATGCATTGATCTCCCCCTCATTTTTGAAAGAAAGTCTTGCTGAATATAAAATTCTTGGTTACTGTGCTGATTTGAGTCTTTTGTGGACTCCAGAAAATTATGTTCTCAAGCTAATCCATTCCTGTATATGTGACCTATTGTATGTAGGATCTTTTAGTTAGATTCAGTTAAGAGGATTTTCTTTTGATTAGATTCCTTAAGTTAAGGGCCTTTAATTAGATTGCAGGGCCCACAGTGGGTCCTAATCCTCTCACTGAAGTCTTATATAAACTGAGGGCTGAAAGCCAAGACACACAAAGAAAGAGAGGTGCCATTTTACCCTGCCATGTGAGAGAGAACTCCAGGATAACCTACATTTGCAGAAAGAAAGAAAAACCCTGAGAGGCTAAAGGCTGGAATCAGTGGAGCAGCCCAAAGCTAGAGAGACATAGCCTGGGGAGAAATGAGTCATATACCTGATCACCCACAGCTGAGCTCAGGGATAAAGCAGAGACCAGCTGCCATTTTGCTTTGCCACATGGAAGGAGTCCAGGATCTGCCAGCAGCCAACCCTTGGTGAGACAGAATCTCTGATGATGCCCTAATTTGGACATTTTCAGAGCCCTGGAACTGTAAGATTTAACCCTAATAAATTTCCATAATAAAAGTCAACCCGAGGAACTTCCGGGAAGATGGCAGACTAGTAAGACACGGGAATCTCTTCTCCAGAAAAATAGCTAGAGGACAAGCTGAAAACAGCCCCGAAAAAGATCTTCTAGGGTTTAGGTCACCAGGTGAAGGCTGTACACCACCCAGAAGAGAGAGGGACAGAAGAGGGAAATCGCGACTACAGAACTGTGAGTTGCAAGTAGCAGCTTCTGCTGCTGCCGGCACCCTCCCCCACACTCTTCAGAATTCTCAGGCCCCTAGGCCTGCGACCACAGACAAAGGGGGCTTCAGGGATCTGCCACTCCCAGAAAGGGGAGAGAGAGGGACATAGCCTTAGGCTGACTCAGGTTCGGACCTGAAATTTGGGCTGCAGAGCCCCACGGACCCTTCCACACGGCGGTTTGCCCTGGGAGCCTGGAAAGGACTGGAGAAATCCGATCCTCGCAACCTCCCTCTCTTCTAGCCTGGACTAATTGTTGAGGACACCACGGGAGAGGGGAGAGAGAGCCTGGGGCTGACCCTGCTTTGGACTCCCAGGTTTGGTCTGCCCTGTCCCGAGAGCCCTTCCAGGCTGGGTGGGGCTGCACCATTGTTTGCCTTGGAGTCTGCAAGGGGCTAAAGATATACAAACCTCCCAATTTCATCCTCTACTAACAGGGACTGATTGTTGAGGATTCAGAAGGGAGTGGAAATATTTCCTAGCTGGGAAAAGGGGGGCGCTACGAGAGAAGTCTGGAGAACTGTCTCAGAAAGTTTGAATCACAGGGCTCCTAGCCCCCAGACAGGAAGCTCTATCACATTGATCTGGTCTGTGTCACAACAAATACGCTCCGACCAGGCATTGAATTGAGAGCAGCCAACAAGCGCCATCTCCTGGCAGACCAAGGAAGTACACATAAGAAAATTAATAAGTAAGAGAGTCTTTTCCTGGCCTCTATAGCCTCCCTGCCCAAGGCCCTAGGAAACGACTCTACAACCAATTACTGGGTCCAGTGCCAAGTTTTGAGTAACCAGCAGACCAATCCTAGCAATCAAGGTTGAGCCAAAAATCAAAGAGCGGTGGTAACTCACAGCCGCCTGCCACTAAAACCCCATAAATGAGAAAGAGATAGAGCATCTAAGTAAAATACAAACTAACCATATGCCTAAGAACCAACAAAAAATTACGGGCCATACTAAGAAAATAGAAGACATGGCCCAAGAAAAGGAATACAGCAAAGTCCCAGAAGAGATGCAGAATTTGAGAGAACTAATCAGTGAGATGAGCACACATTTCCAAAATCAAATTAATGAGTTGAAAGAGAATATAGTTAAAGAGATCAATGACATCAAGAAGTCATTGCGCGAACGTAAAGAAGAATTTGAAATCATGAACAGAAAAGTAACGGAGTTCATGGGAATGAAAGATACAATAGGTGAAGTAAAAAATACATTTGAAGCATACAACAGCAGACTCGAAATGATAGAAGAAAGAATAAGTGATACTGAAGACAGAGCAGCTAAAATTGAACAGAGAAAAGAACAGAGAGAGAAAAGAATGGAAAAAATTGAGCAGGAGCTCAGAGAGTTGAATGACAACACAAAACGCAAGAACATACGTGTCATTGGAGTTCCAGAAGGAGAAGAGAAAGGAAAAGGGGCAGAAAGAGTATTTGAGGAAATAATAACTGAAAATTTCCCAACTCTCATGAAAGAAATGAACTTACATGTCCAAGAAGCACACCGTACCCCAATAAGAATAAATCCAAATAGACCTACGCCAAGACACATATTATTCAGAATGTCAAATGTAAAAGATAAAGAGAAAATGCTCAGAGCAGCAAGAGAGAAGCAAACAATCACGTACAAAGGACGTCCAGTAAGACTTTGTGCAGATTTCTCTTCAGAAACCATGGAGGCGAGAAGACAGTGGTATGATACAATTAGGAAACTGAAAGAGAAAAAATGCCAGCCGAGAATTCCTTACCCAGCAAAACTGTCCTTCAAATATGAAGGTGAACATAAAGTATTCACAAACAAACAGAAACTAAGAGAGTTTGCAAAAAAGAATCCACCGTTGCAGGAAATATTAAAGGAAGCCTTAGAACCTGAAAGAAAAAGACAGGAGAGAGAGGCTTGGAGGAGAGTATAGAAGAAAGAAAAGCAGAAAGGATAACCAAAAGAGTGAAAAGAAAGACAAAAATAAGATGACATATGAAAACCAAAGAATAAAATGGAGGAAATAAATACTGCATTTTCAGTAATATCATTGAATGTGAATGGATTAAATTCCCCAATCAAAAGATACAGGCTGACAGAATGGATAAAAAAAATGAGCCATCCATATGCTGCTTACAAGAAACTCATCTCAGACACAAGGATACAAGCCGGATGAAAGTAAAAGGTTGGAAAAAGATACTCCATGCGAATAGTAAACAGAAAAGAGCAGGGGTAGCTATACTAATATCAGACAAAACAGCCTTCAAATGCAAAAAAGTGATAAGAGATACGGAAGGCCATTATATATTAATAAAAGGGACGATCCTCCAGGAAGATATAATAGTCATAAATATCTACACACCTAACCAGGGTGCCCCAAAATATATGAGACAAACTCTGGCAAAACTGAAGGGAGAAATAGACATTTCTACAATAATCGTCGGGGACTTCAACACCCCTCTCACATCATTAGATAGAACAACTAGACAGAAGATCAACAAGGAAACAGAGAAATTGAACAATATGATAAACAAGTTAGACCTAACAGACATATACAGAACACTGCATCCAAACTCAGCGGATTATACATTCTTCTCAAGTGCCCATGGATCTTTCTCCAGGATAGACCACATGTTAGGTCACAATACAGCTCTCAATAAATATAAAATGATTGAAATTATACAAAGCACCTTCTCA
>JAKSZT010026446.1:13547192-13560690 GCA_026826555.1 Tolypeutes matacus | reverse complement strand
CAGTGACACGAACAGACATCTGCACACCGATGTTCATAGCCACATTATTCATCATTGCCAAAAGTTGGAAACAACCCAGGTGTCGATCAACAGATGAATGGATAAACAAACTGTGGTCTATTCACACGATGGAATATTATGCAGCTGTAAGAAGAAATGAAGTCATAAAGCATATGGCAACATGGATGAATCTGGAGGACATTATGTTGAGTGAAGCAAGTCAGACACAAAAGGACAAATACTGTATGAATGCATTACTATGAACCAAATATATTGTTTGATTCACACACACAAAAAAACAAAAAAACAAACAAAAAACAAAACAACAACAAAAAAATTTACAGGTATCCATTACATTTAATTGAGAAATATATATATTTATTCATCTGTGTTTACTTTTTAGTTTTTTGTTGCTTATGTTTTCAATTATTAAATGTACAAAATAAAGTTAAAAAAAAAAAAAAAGTCAACCCGATGGTATTTTGCATTGGCAGGCTTTGGCAAATGAAAACAGTTACCAATTGTTTTCTTCCACCACTTTAAGTATTTCAACCCACTGCCTTCTTGCCTCCATAGTTTCTGATGAGAAATTGGCACTCAATCTAATTGGGACTCCCTCGTATATAACGTTTTTTTTTTTCAGCTTTTAGAATTTTCTTATCCTTTGCATTCAACAGTTTGGCCAGGATGTGTCAGGGTGTATGTCTTTTCAAGTTTGATTGGTGTTCTCTGGGCTTCTCTACTCTTCCAAGAATAAGCGTAGTATATTCATGTTTTTTGCTACGCTTGGGAAATTTTCTGTCATTATTTCTCCTGCCCCTTTCTCTCTTTCTTCTCCTTCAGGGACAATGCTAATGCTTATATTAGTATGCTTGATGGTGTCCCACAGGTCTCTTAGGCTATTCTTACTTTTTATAATTCTCTTTTCTTTCTGTTCCTCCTCCTGACTCATTTCAATCGTCTTGTCTTCGAGTTTACTGATTCTTTCTTTTGCCAGCTCCAATCTGCTGTTGAAACTCTCCAGGGAATTTTTTTATTTCAGTTATTGTGGTTTTCAACTCCAGTAGTTTTGTTTGGCTCCTTTTTAAAATGTCTACCGCTTTATTGAGAATGTCATATTGTTCATTCATTGTTTTCCTAATATCCTGTATTTCTCTCTCTGTATTATCAGTCATCTTCTTGAGCATATGGAAGATCTTTTTTTTTTTTTAAGTTTTTGTCTGGTATGGCCACAGTTGTTCTTCTTCATTGATGTTTTCTGTATTTTTATTCTTTCCTTTTGGATGGGCCATCGATTCTTGTTTCTTTGTTTTGTAATCTTTTGTCACACACTGTACATTTTAACATTTTAAAGTGTTAACTCTGGGATTTAGTCACTGAGATGTCTGCTTCTTTTTAAATTTATTGAGACCTGTCTTGTGACCCAAAATTATGTTCTATCCTGGAGAAGGATCCATGAGTGCTTGAAATGAATATATATCATGCTGTTTTGGGGTGTAATGCTCTACAAATATCTGTTAGGTCTAGTTCATTTATCAAATTATTCAAGCTCTCTGTTTCTTTATTTATCCTCTGTCCAGATGTTCTATCCAATGCTGACAGTGATGTATAGAAGTCTCCAACTATTATTGTAGAGGTGTCTATTTCTCCCTTCAGTTTTGCCAATGTGTGCCTTATGTATCTTGGGGCACCCAGGTTAGGTGCATAAATATGTATTATAGTTATTTCTTCTTGGTGAATTGCCCCTTTTATTAATATATAATGACCTTTTTCATCCCTTACAATGTTTTTGCATTTAAAATCTATTTTGTCCAATATTAGTATCTCTGCTCCACATCTTTTTTGGTTACTGTTTGCATGGAATATCTTTTCCCAACCTTTCACTTTCAACCTGGTATGTCCTTAGTCTGAGGTGAGTCTCTTGTAGACAGCATATAGATGGCTCATTTTTTTAAAAAAATCTATTTGGTTACTCTATGTCTTTTGATTGGGCAGTTCAAGCCATTAACATTCAATGTTATTACTGAAAGGCATTGCTTAATCTATTTTATCCTTTGGCTTTCTGTTGTCATATCTTACTATTGTTTGTCTTTTTACCCTTTAATTTACCCTTCCCAATAATTTTGATTTCTATACTCTTCTCCACGTTTCTCACCTTTGTTTTTTTTCCCTTTCAGGCTGCAGCACTCCCTTTAGTATCTCTTGTAAAAAAGTCTCCCAGTTTTAGTTTGCCTGTGAAGACTTTAAACTCACCCTCATTTTTGTAGGGCAGTTTTGCTGATACAGAATTATTGGCTGGCAGTTTTTCTCTTTCAGTACCTTAAAAACATCATACTACTTTCTTCTTGCCTCCATGGTTTCTGATGAGAGGTTGGCACTTAATCTTATTGAGTTTTCCTTGTATGTGATGCCTTGCTTTTCTCTTGCTGCTTTCAGAATACTCTATCTCTGATATTTTTCATTCTGAATAGTAGGCTTCTAGGAGTTGGTCTATACAGATTTTTTTTTCTGTTTGGGGTATGCTGTTCTTGAATATTGATATTTATGTCTTTCATAAAGGCTGGGAAGTTTTTGGTCATTATTTCCTCAAATACTCTTTCTGCCCCCTTTCCATTGTCTTCTCCTTCTGAGACACTGATAACATATATGTTTGTGTCTGGAGGACAAATTATGGGAGGTGGGGCACACCAGAAAGAAGTTTCCCAAGTCAGTTCTTTCCCAGCTAAAACATGGCCAGGGACCGCCAAAATTGCTATGAGGATGGAATGAGGGTGGGACCAGGAAGGGTGGCAGGTGTTACTCCCCAGGGTCCCCAAAGCTGTTCTTTCTTGTTTGCTGGCACCTGCCCAGCAAACACAGCCTTTGAACTGTTCTCTGAAGCTCTGAGGAAGTGTACCATCTTTACCTCTCCTCTGTCACCTTTGCCCAGGGTGGGATAGAACAAAGACTGCCCTTTAAGCCAGGTCCACCCAATCTGAAGTAGAATAGCAATCAGCACTTGGACAGTATACCCTGGATTTTGGGAACTGGGTTTTTATTTTAATGCTGCGCCAGTACCTTACTGCTGCCTTCTGAGATGTTTGGGGATGGGTGACGGTTGCTACTGCCCAGAGAGAGCAATCCAGTGGTCTTTATCGCAATTTACCAGCCTTTTCCTCCCATTCTTTCCTGATGCTGCACTGAGGATCCAGTGGATCTGGATCAAAACTCTGGACTCCAGAATTTTGAAATAGTTGATTCAGATAGTTCCTGCCTGTTTAACAGTTGTTCTGGTGGGGGAATTTGTTCTTGGGGCTTCCAACTTCACCATCTTCTCACAATCCTCTATGTTCCTATATTTTTAATCCACATTTCCCGGATCATTTTTCATATGTTTACTGGTCATTTACATCAATTTTTTGTGAAATGCCTCTTCAAATCCTTCCTTATTTTTTATAATTTAGAAAATGTAGTCAACACTAGAATTATGTGCTCTTTAAAGATTAGAGTTCCCCCTTTGAATCTGAACCTGGTTTAAATTGTTCTGTTTATCAAAAGTTATTTTTATAAAGGTCACAATATACTGATATTAAAAATTGTACATAAAATTAACTATAAACTCCTGATTCTAATTAAGGTATGATAGCACACAGTGCTGGGAATTGGTGTTCTTTTCGTTCCTGTGTTATTATTCATTTCCCTACCCTCCTAGGCTAGCCAAGGATTGCCTTACGAATTCTGAAAATCAGGTTTAAATTAGAAGTTGTAAGGGAAAAAAAAAGCCATTCTTCCTCAAGCAGTGGTGGCAAACGTGTAGGCTTCAAAATAGGCTGTTTTTGCAGAAGTGTTTACCTTCTACTTTTACTGACCACCATTTTCTCTAGGCACTGGAATAGACTTTTGACATGGGCAGCAATTTCCTCAAGTTCCTGACCTCTGGGAGACAGCAGCAACTTTTGACTTTCACTAGTGATGAAACTGAAAGCTTGTAGGGGGTTCATCAGACTTTTACTTTTCTGGTCCTTCTAACCGTTTTTGTGAGCCCCTAATTCTCTGTAGTCAATCCATTTCTACTTGAAGTACTTAATGTAGTTTTTGCTTTCCGGATCAAACCCTGATTGCTATCTACCCCATTAGGGGAAGGGGCAATACTAAAAGTATTGAAAAGTTTGTACAGTATAGGCATTAACCAGTCCAGGTGGACACCATGCAGGATGCTGTGTGGGTGCACACTGACTGAAGGCTGCCTTGTGTAGAGAGCATTTAGAAATGTGGAGAAGTGGTTTAGATTATCCCGTGCCTGGGGAATGTTACTATCATTTAATGTTTGGGGACCAGGAAAGCAAAATGTTCTATAAAGCAGGGAATAGTCCCACCCACTGAAAAATTTTCCTGTCCAGAATTCCAATAGCATCCCTATTGAAAATGCTGTGATGGACTGATCCCACTTATGAATATTGATAAAAGAATGCTAAATAAAATATTAACCATAGAATCTGGAAGCATATTAAAACAATGATACATTGGGATGAAGTAGGGTTGTTTTTTGAAATGCAAGGATGATTCAATATAAGTAAATATATGAATATAATTCACCTAGTTAATAGGTCTACCCATAGTAGGAACTGAAATGGGAATGGAAGGAAGGGGGAAAGGAAATAAAATTAAAATAAAAGAAAGATACCATGCCATAAAATGTAGTATGATTTACTCTGCTCTCTGATCTAAGGCCCAGAAAAAAATTAAAACTCTAGGTTTAAGAAATATTACACTTACCGTGCTCCTGGTACTAAAAATTTGGTAGTTTGGGCTGTTCGTGTAATACCTGTGGAGGAAAAGGCCAAATGTGAATATTAAAACTAATTTCTCCCCTAAATAAGAGGGATTCTATACATGGTCAGGAATGCCTAGGCCCAAGCACCTTCCTGGAAAATGACATCAAGGCTAAAATAGGGGATTTCAGGGACCTCGACCTGCTAGTGTAGGTGTGTTAGGGTTCGCTTAGTATCTGAAGACACAACAGTGACAAGTAAATAGTCTTTAAATCTGTCTCTTTTTTTCCAGCTAAAAATTGTTGAAGAATACTGGCTCTAACTCCTTTATTTATAAGCCAAGTTAAAATTAATACAGATTGAAATTCCAAAAAATGGAATTTCTCATTTGGAACACTGAATTAACAAGCAACCCTTTTTGTGACTCCTTATTCATTAGCATTTTTTCTATCATCTAGGGTAACTGTAATTTCTGTCTATATGACACATCTAAAAAAGTACTGTTCAATGGAAATGTAATGTGAGCCACCTATGTAATTTTAAAATTTCTAGTAGCCACATTAAAAAAAAGAAATAGGTAAAATTAATTTTAATAATATATTTCATTCAACATATAACCAATATAAAATAATTAATGAGTTACTTTACTTTTCTTCCTACTGTCTTTGAAATCCATTGTATATATACATTTACAATACATCTCAATTCATACTAGTCACATTTTAAGTGCTCAAGAGCCACATGTAGCTTGTGGCTATCATATCAGGCAGCTCAGACCTAAAACCTCAAAATTCCTTCTCCTTCCCTTTGCTTTAACAAACTATGTCTACATTATACACCTTCATACCTTATTGCCATTGTAATTCCTCCATCCCTAAAATCTTAAAATCAAAGGCTTATTGTGTGGGTGTGTGAGAGAGAGAAAGAGAGACAGAGAGAAACTGCTGGGGTACCATTATGTAACCCCTTTACCAGAATTATTATAAGCCTTAAAATAGCACTCTGAATTCTCATTCCTAGCAGATGCCAGTCACTGGTAATGAAACACATTTTATAAATATATCACAAAATAAGAAAATATGTCCATGAATTTTTACACATCCTATAAATTAAAATGAAATATATTTTCATCAAAGGCTTTTCTCAAGCAAATATGCAACTACCTCTCATGAATCTAATATTAGATCCTTTCATTTTAGAAAGAAAGGTGGCAACCTCAGGAGGAAGAAAAAAACACAAGCAGCAGATTTTGTATTTAAATTTGTGAGGTTAAAGTATGTAATTTAATTTGTTAAAAAAAAAAACTTGGTAGTTAAATGAGTTCATACTACCTCTCCTGGCAAGCTCTCCACTGCCCCCTGGTTCTAGGTCCTCTCCCAAGATTGGGTACAGGGTATGGAGGGAACAGTAGCTGAAGAAGTAATATTCGGTTTATTAATTTACTCCCAGGCAACTGAGATAACTCCTTTTCATCCTTGCTTTCCTAATTATGCTGAACATTTAATATATTATCGTTGGATCTGAGAGGCCCAAGAGTCTGCGATCTGAGATGGACCATGTGCTGATACCATTTTTTAATGAAAAGAAATAGCATTATCATCTCACTCTAGACCACCACAACATAGCTTTCCTGTTCTCTGCAGTGAATTCCCACTATGCCATTTCTTCAAAAGCAAAGAGAATTCTTAAATTCTACCCCTTCTCTCATCTCCCTATAGGTAAGTCCCTTTCTGGTTCCACTTTTTTCTCTATATATCCAGCCTATAGAATATGGTTCCTTAGGTAAACCATTTTCTCTCATATCCTAATAGTAGAAACATTTGGCAAACCCTCATCCTGGGGTCAATTTAACCAGACTCATGGCTGGGTTGCTGAAAACTGGTCATTAACATCCAATGACCCTATCTTATATTTCACAAAGAAAACAAGAGTCTATTTGGCTGAATTTCTTCAAATTTTTGGCCCAACTCCACCCTTATCTAGAAAACTTTCATCTTCATCCATAATAATCATCTTCCTTTCAAACTAAGTAGAAGTGTTCCTTCTGTCCGAGAAAATCCTTGTTCTAGGAGTTATTATTTTTTCCAGTATATTCAACCTTCTCCTTTTTACTAGGTCTTTACTTTCTACTTACCAAATGCTCAAATCTGTCTTCTTTTTTTTTATTTATTTATTTATTTATTTATTTTACCGGGAGGTCCTGGGGATCGAACCCAGGTCCCTCCATATGGGAGACGGACGCCCAACCAGTGGAGCCACATCCGCGCCCCCCAAATCTGTCTTCTTAAGAAAAAAGAACACCTTGACCCAATGTGAGTCTAGCTAGTACACTGCCTTTAAAGTCAAGAATACAATTTAAGTCTCTTTCCTCACTGCACTACTTTTAAGGATAAATCTACCCTTAAAATCTTTTCCCTAAAACATTGTGAATGTATATAACACCACTGAACTGTATACTTGAAAGTGGATAAAATGATTACTTTTAGGTTGTATATATATTACCAGAATAGAACTGTGCAAAACAAAGAGTGAACCCTAATGTAAACTATGGACTATAGTTAATAATAATAATATAACAATAATGTTGTATCAATTATAACAAAGGTATCATACCAAGGCAAAATATTAATAGAAAACTGCGTGTGTGTAAGATGGTATATGGGAACTCTATACTTTTTTTGGCATGATTTTTCTGTAGGCCTAAAACTGTGCTAATTAAAAAATAAATAAATGGAAGATGAAAAGGTAACAAAAAAAAAACAACTTTTTCCTCACTACATTATTTTAAAGGACAAGTCTACCCTTAAAATATCTCTTTTCTCATATCCAAACCACTCAATCTAATTTGTGCTACCAACATATTGAAAGACTTTGAAAAAAAGGTCATCAGTAATTTCTCGGTAAGAAAAACCATTTAAAAATTTTTAGTCCTCTACTAAATTCCTCTCTCTGGAACAATACTTCCTTTTAGCAACACTAGCCTCCCTTAACTAACTTAATTTCTAAGGCACTCTCTGTAAACTTCTTCTCTGTCCCCAGGCCTATCACCCCTCCCAAATACTGATAGATCTTATCAACCCCAACTCTGGGTCTTTAGGACAGGCAAATGTACTCCCACATCTTGAAGACAAATGCAGGGAGAACAAAAAGAAAAAGATAACTTTAGCAATCAAATAAAATCTGAAAAAAAAATTTAATGTAACATTCAAAAGTAATAAAAATGAAAAAATTAGAAGAAAATTGCTGGGATAAGATCAAACAGTATAGTGATGAGATAAATGTAAATGAATGTACATCTGGGTTTGCCAGATGTGTATACTAGTAGGATGAATAAGTAAAGGATTTTGGGAAAAAATTGTTGACCTAAAGAACTATATTCTATAGGTTGTATAGGGAGAGAAAAAAGTGAAGATATTTTTAGCACAGATCAGATAGATATTTCCTCTATCAAAATAATCTCTCAGATTTGGCAAAGCACACAAACAAAATACCAACTGTATACTATAAACAATAGAAACCCCTAAAACAAAAGCATAAACTTCATATTCATAATGGGATTCTCCAATCTAAGAAATTACCAAAGGAATTGATCCTGGATAGGCTGTACACTTGGGCTTCTTACAGAAGCATGTACAAAACCATGTGCAAAACTATAATTGTGGGACAACTATACATGGCAGGAAGCACAGTATTCCCCCAGTAAATCCGAACCCCACTAAAGATAAGGTGAAGTTATTAGACAAAAAAGACCTTGAGATAAAAAGCATTTTTAGGGACAAAGAGGATCCTCTGCAAGTTTGACTCAATAGACCGAGAATATTAGACAAAACACATTCTATTCAAGCATACGTGGAATATTTGTAAAAATTGGTCACGGATTAGGCCATAAAGCAAGTCTCAACAAGTTTTAAAGAATAAGTATATTGTAGACCATACTCTCTATTAAAGTTCAATTAATGGCAAAGTTATTAACAAAAAGATCAATCAAAATCCCTTAATGTTTGGGATTTTAAAAATAAACTGGTAAATAATTCAAGGGTTATAGAAGAAAGAATATGAAAGCTAAAAGTACCTAGAAGTGAATGATAATTATAATATTACATATCAGTTCTTATGGAATGCTGGAAAGCAGTGCTGTTAGGGATACTGATACCTTTAAATATCATACTAGAAAAGAATAAAGACTGAAAATCATTAGCAAATCCTCTAACTTAATGTGTTAGAGACTATCAGAATAAACCCAAAGAAAATAGAAGAGATAACAAAAAAAACAGAACAGAAATCAATAAAATAAGAAACAAAATACAAAGAAAAGATGAAGATGAATAAAATACTTTATGAAAAGACAGACAAAAATAGAAATGTGTAATTAAATAATATCAATGAAAAGAGGACCACAGTTACAGATAAAGCAAAGATTTCAAAGATAAGCAAATATTCTCAGTGATATGAAAATTTTGGAAAAGTACATATCTTACCAAAATTGACTCAAGAAGAAATAAAAGATAGAAATAATTCTATAACTATTAAAAGAATTTGAAGGAGTAGTTTAAAATCTTCCCTATCAACTTTGGGGCAGTGAAGGCTAGCTTAAAAAAGACATCCCCCATGTTCTACCCCAAAGTTAACCATAGTAAAATATTTTAAAAATACATTATATTAAAGAAATTTTGTTCTTTAAAAGAACACCTTATTAAGAAACAAAATCGCAGGGAGCCGATGTAGGTCAGTGGTTGAGTGCCTGCTTCTCATGCCTGAGGTCCTGGATTCAATCTCTGGTACCTCCTAAAAAAAAGAACAACACAAAACAAAATGCCAGAAACAAAATTCAGGAAATCTTTAACTACAGCGGGAAAAATAACATCTTTGTTTTCACTAACCTCTAATTAAAAAGGGGTAGTCTAGGGACATAGGTCAATTGAAAGGAAGCTAGAGGATAATCTAGGAAATATTAGAGAAAACCCATTTTACTCAAGCATACATGGAATATTTGTAAAAACTGTATAACATACATAGTGATACAATTGTGGGGTATAAGGGGGTATGGGATTTTTTTTTCCCTTTGGGAGTAATGAAAATGTTCTAAAAAGGACTGAGGTGATGACAGCACTAGTCTGTGATGAAAATGAGAGCCATTGAGTGTACACTTTGAATCAATGTACAAAGCAATGGAACTGTATAACACAGGGAATTCAGTGGGGGAAGATGGAGTGTGGTTAACAGAATAAATATGAGGAAGTTCTCTCATGAACGGTAACAAGCATATACTACCCATACAGGTGCTAATAATTGGGCGGGTTGGGGGGGAAATACACCAAATGTATTTTTTAATGGAAAAAAAAAAAAAAAAAAAGCCTTCCATTATGAATGTAGATCAAAGATTAGCAAACTGCTGCCTTCGGGGCCAAACCTCAGCGGTATTTTGTTAATAAATTTTTATTGGCACACAGAGGCACCCGCTTATTTACTGTTGTCTATGGCTCCTTTCCCCTACAATGGGATTGTTGAGTAGCTGCAACAGAAACTGTATGGCCCCCAAAGCCTGAAGTACTCACTACCTTTACAGAAAAGTTTGCTTACCTCCGGTGTACGACATAAAACGTTTTTAAACGCCCTGAGTTTAAGTGCCGAGAGCTTTAAATTTATCATTACATTCAAGCCTCACAGTAACTGCATTAGGTAGGTTTTTTCATCTCCCTTTTTCAGAGAGAGAGAAAAAACCGGAGGCTTGCAAAGCTCTGCCGGAATCCCGAGTTGTGCCCTTCCTCACGACCCCACGGACCCTCTCCAGTGGCTTCTCCTCCTCTGAGACCTCCGCGAGGGCTTGAGTTACTGTCGCTATCTTCCCTTTTCACGGCAGAGGGTAGTAATTGTTACAGCAAAGGAGCCATGAAACAGAACGGTAGGGGGAAGGATTTCCTGGCTCATCACCTGTTGAAAACCATTCACCCTGTGTTGAAAACTTCCCTAAAACTTTCCAGTCATTTTCTGCTTTCCAATAAGCAGTTACGGAAGACGGAGCAAAAGTGAAACTGGCGGGGAGGCCCCCCGGGAGCTGAGCGCGCCCAGGCGCCCAGGCGCCCGCCCCGCTCGGGCACCGCTCTCTCACGCACGGCCGCCTGCTACCCGGCCTCAGCCTCGAGCCCCCGGCGGCCGCTCACGCCAGGCCCCGGCCCCGGCCTCGCCGCGGGGGCGCCCCCGGGCCCCGCGGGCTGCGCTCCTCTAGCCAAGCAGGCGCCAGGGCCGGCGGCGGCGCGCCTGGGGAGAGCACGCTGCGGGCCGGGGGCGGCGAGCGGCGGGGGCCGCGGGCGCCGAGGGGCTGGGGCGGGCGCCGAGGGGCTGGGGCGGGCGCTCTACCTCCACACGGCCGCGCCGCCGCCCCAGCAGCACAGCAGCAGCGCCACGCCCCAGGCCGCCATGGCGCCGCCGCCTCAGCTCAACCGCTCGCCGCGCCGGCCTCGCGCTGCTGCGCGGCCCCGAGCGCCCCGGCTCCCCCGCGCGGGAAAGCGAGCGGGCGCCTCCCGCCCTGCCGCCTCACGGCCCAAGAGGGAGTCGCCGGCAGCGACTTTCAGGACGGGCAGAAACGGGCCGCTTTGCAGAGAGGCGGCAAAAGCACACCGGAAACTCCCAGTGCACCGGGCGAAGGAGAAGCGTTGAAGTTAGCGCAAATTTTAGCCAGACCTTCGTTGTGGATGTATATTTCCACGGCAATAGCAAACACATACCTGCTTTTCAGGGAGCAGGCGCCCCATAAATGTTATTAAATGCAACAGAAATGAGCAGCAGCGTGTTCTTTTTGTTTGTTTTTTCAAATTCAGAAATTTTAACGCTGATACAATACAGCCCATATTCCAATTTCACCAATTGTCCCGGTAACGATGTCTCACTGTACAGTCCAATCCAGGTATATGTATTGAATCTTGTTGCCATGTGTCTTTAGTCTCCTTAAATACTGAATAGTTCCTTAGCCTTTCTTTGTCTTGTATTGCATTATTTTTTTCTCATTACGTACAGGCTTTATTTTCTCAGTTTTACATAAGCAGTGTGTTCTTATTGAGACAACTTACTATAGTACCCAACATTACCTCGTGCGCTTGAGTACAAGGAAATACTACAGCATCCGTGCTTACAAAGGTTTTATGAACTTTTGGTAAAGCCAAGAGAAACAAACACCAAAGTTATTGCATAGTATTATAATATACCTATTTACTTGTCTTCAGACCAAATGATTTCTGAATCCTTAAGGGCTGCTATTGTATCTTTATTCATTCTTATGTCATCAGTGTCCAGCACAGGCTTAGTTTGTAGAAGGTTCTTAATGTTTACTGACTTCAGGAATCATGGAATAGAAATAGGAAAATGCTAAAATGTGCTATAGGGACCATTAAAGAATGTGAAGTATCTCTGATTTGGGAGACACTATATGTAATGTAAGTCTATCCCTGCTTTTTTCTGAAACAATTTCTATCAGAATAAGATGTCGTAGTTGTTAGGCCCAGGGCTCTCGTCCTGCCACCCCCCTGCATCCCCTCTCCCTCCCCGCTCCCTGGAGCTGTGTATCCCTAATTGGTACAAAACCAAAGTTCCTGCCTCCACTCCCTTGGCCTAAAGACTTCTGCCAATAGGAATGTAGCAACCCAAGTCAGAGAAATGATAACACACAGATGCAGGTGGAACTACAAAGTCAACTGAGTTATCGCGACCTGACCCTAAAACTACAAAGCTAGCATCACAAACTAGCCCCTTTGTAGTCTAGCCCCAGAACGAGTTATAAACACCCCCCTCTCCCCTTCCTTGCTGCTGGTGTCTATTCTACAGCGGCCTGCCTGCTAAGCTCTCTCTCATTAAAGGTTTTGTTTAAACTAACCTCAGCTCCAGTCTGATTTCTAAGACGCCTCCCTTCCTTAGCTTCCCTCCGAACCTAACAATAGTAAATTTGTGTTGCCGTGGAAAAAGCACAGTATCAAAAGTAGTTATACTCTCAACTCCAGCCACAACTGAAACACTAAGTAAGTAATATATAAGTAAGGGTGTGAGACACTGGACTCACACTGTGTGGTTACCAATTCAAGCCTCACTAGAGGAAGTTACCTCTTAAAAAAAAAAAAAACAACAACAACAAAAACTAACTCATATGATTGTGGGGATTAAAAAAGCTAAGGGTTTTACAGCATGTGGCATATACTATATGACAGGCTAGTTCACACTTTCTTTCAAAGTCTGTTACTGTGTAAAATGAAGGGTTAGGATTCTACTTGATCTCTCGACTTAAGTCTAATGTCCTCTACCTTACTGGTTTGAGTTTGCTCTTTTTGATCCCTTGTCCATCCCTGTTCTCACTTCTAGATCTCTCCTTTCCAATTCTAAACCTATACTTCCCCTATTTTAAAATTCCACTCTCGCATTGTGTACTCGCCACCTCATTCCTCAAAATGACGAATCACTTTTTTTTAATGTTTTTTAAACCAACGCTGCCGGAAACGGCAGCCCACTGCATCAGAGTACGTCGCTGCCGGCCAGAGCGCTGCATGCCGGGAGTTGTAGTCCGCCGCTCGAGCGCGCAGCCGCGAGCCCAGCCGCTAGAGGCGCGGGAAGGGCGGGTAGGCGGGGCGTTGGGGCGTACCCGGCTCTGAGCCCCGCCCCGCCCGGCGCCTCGCGGGGGGCGTGGCCTCCGGCCGCGGGCGCTCGCGGGCAGGGCCTCGGCCTCGGGGCGGCGCCGCCGGGGCCCCCTGCAGGCGGCTGCGGCG
>JAKSZT010026446.1:13531677-13542192 GCA_026826555.1 Tolypeutes matacus | reverse complement strand
AAACACACAATGTATCCATATTAAAATATCTTCCTTGGGGAGCAGAAGTAGCTGAAGTGGTTGAGTGCCTGCTTCCCATGTACAAGGTCCTGGGTTCAATCCCTGGTACCTCCTTTAAAAAAATCTGGAAAGAGATGCAAAGTTAAGGTCATTGGCATCAGTATAGCTCTTAAGCCTTATATCTTTCAGGGTCTGGCTTCATGGGGAGTTACTTGGTAGGTAGTCTACACGCATAAATAAGTGTGTAGGACTTGGATCAAGCCACAACCATTACTGGTGCCTTCAATGTAAGTCAATATGTCTTTTAAGAAAAAGAGGAGAATTAAGTATAGGACCAACTCTACACACTGTTCATTCATCAAAAAAAAAACAACATTTATCAAGAATCTGCAGGGAACCACTTAGCCCCTTGAGTTAGAAAGCTGAAAAAGGCAGGGACTGTGCCTTCCAGGAACTCACAATATAGTGCAGCAACCACCATAAAAACAAGCAATTGCCAGGAGAGGGTACATGTATATAACAGAGAGCGAGAGAGAGAGAGGGCTGTACAGAAGAGGTGAGCGAGCAGTCATTCTTCCCAGAATGTTGGAGGTACCAGCACAGGTTTTTCAAGAAGACAAAGTATGGGCTCAGGAAGGTTCTTTCTGGCATCTCAAAAAAGTTGATTTGCTGGGAAGCCAACAACTGCCCCCCACCTCCAAATCTTCTGGAAGTAAAGGTCTATACTTTGTTTCCTTTATTCTGTTGAGGAGAAACTACCAAGACCTAAAGGATATAGCACTTTATGCCAGGCCTTAAGTCAGGGCTTGCCTTTTGTCCTTGTAGAAAGAAAGCTGGTGATTTGGTTACAATGAAGCATGAAGTTGCCTGTGATCAAGAATGGTTGTTAGAGCAGGGGTTCTTACCCTTTCACGTGAAAGCCACAGACCTCTTCTCAGAATGTAGCGGCAGATAGCTTTATGACACTCAACTGGCATCGGGTCTAACAATTACCGTAATTTTGAAGCATGCATGAACGTAAGCGATTTTTCAAGATGCATCCAACTGTAATGTGCTATGAAATGAATACTACTGTAAGTGAAGGAAATGCTAGATTTCAGTTCAGATCAGAGAAAATAAAGATAATAAGTTGAATTTTTTCAATTCAAGCTCTTGGACCCCCTGAAATCTTTCCACGGACCCCTGGTTAAGAACCCCTGGGTTAGAGAGCAGTGTTCTTTGTCTTTGCGGTTCTTAGAAAGGTTTTTAAGTCAATGTAAAGAAAAAAATATTAACTAAAATTAATTATAAAGAGAAAGTATATCATTTCACTAGCTATAAATAAAAGCAAGCTTTAAAAATTAGTACAGTGATACAGTGTTACTAATTTCTAGCTAGATGCTGTTATCTGTAAAGGCTCTGAAACCAGCTTTTGTCAAGGTGTTTTAGTGGTAGAGAAGGGTGAAAGACTAGCAACAAACTGAGTCTTTCTCCTTGAAATAGTCAGAAAGCTTGAAAGATAATTTACAAGGGAATAACTTTAGTGTTCGTGCCTCAGCCTTGTATGCCTAAAATTATCTCCCAAGCCACTTGCCATAATTTTGAAAATGGTAGGGAATTAGAATTTAATGGTAAACTGTTCTTCCAGGTTTATAGACAATGGCCATTTCTGGCTTTCTGACTATCAGGATTGCTTTTTATATATAGTTCGTGGCATTTGCCAAGTTTGTGAGTGTTTACCATTGTCTGGTATACTTGGTTAAAATCTTGTTCTCTCTGGTTATTGTTATTGTGATTTCCCAACTAGAATATGAGAATATATGTTTTCCCAAAAAGGGGACTTTTTATCTATTTTTGTTTTTTCCCATTGTACCTAGTACTATGTGAGGCAGAGAGGAAATGCTCAACAAATGTTTACTGAGTAGCTGCTTCACCCTTAGAAATTTCTTTGAAATCAGTAATTTAACCATTTCCTATAAATATTGTAACATCTTCCTGGACAGTCTGACTGTTGGCATGAATTTAAGGTGGAATCCCCAGCATTCCTTGGATTAATATTTGTTATCTAGTATTTTAACTAGTATTTTTTTACATTGTCCTATTATGTTGGAAGGCTTTAATTGCTTATATTAAACTCTTATATCTTGTATCCATGAGAAAATAGAAAACTGAACTTTAAATTATTTTTCAGTTTTCTTCTCAGTACATTTCAGCTGAATGCCTTGTAGCTCTAGTACATAGCCTCTCTTTGCTGAGGGTGGTAGCTCTCAAAGTGTGGTTGACAGTGATGTCCCAGGTTGCTCACTAGGTAAATCTGTTGTATTAGTATGTATGATATGCCATTATCTCTACTTCATTTGTTTTTTTAAATTTGAGGAACAATCATGCATACCATACAGGATTCTCATTCATTGCCCCACCACCAATACCTTACATTGTTGTGACACTTTTGTTTCAATTGATGAAAGAATATCTTCATAATATTACTGCTGTCTATAGTACATAGCTTATATTTGGAGTGTTTTTTCCACAAACCATCCTATTATTAACACCATGTATCAGCATTGTACATTTGTTATGGTTCATGAGAGAACATTCTCATATTTGTGCTGTTGAACACAGTACATCATTCACCACAGGGTTCACTGTCTTACACGGTCCCCTGCCTTGTACAGTCCACCTGAAGTGTACCCTCGGTGGCTCTAGGTTTCATCACAGAGTTGTGCTGTCATTGGCTCAGTCCATTTTAGAACGTTTTCATTACTCCAATAGGAAAAATCCTAAACCCCCTTACACACCCCCATTACTGACCCTTAGCATTGATAAGGTACCTTCTTTGCCATTGCTGTCAACATAACATTACTCTTAACTGTAGTCTATACATTACATTAGTTGTATTTTTCTGTGAATCTCCATATTCTTAATACCTTGTAATAGAGGAATAGTCTTGTGTTTGTACTGTTAACCACAATCACCATCTATCACTGAAATCACTATGTTATACAGTCCCTAGATTTTCCTCTAGCTTTCTTTCATTTGACATTAATCTCCCTAGACTACCCCATTATACTCATATAATGTGTTACAATCAACTCTATCCATTTCCCCACATTTACAATCCCCCTTAATAAACATTCTACATACATTCCCCCTTCTCAACCCCCATTCTATCTCCTGGTAACCTATACTCTGGAGTTTAATTCTGTGAGTTTGCTTATTGTATTTAGTTCATGTCAATGAAGCCATACAATATTTGTCCTTTTGTGTCTAACTTATTTCACTCAACATAATGTCCTCAAGGTTCATCCATATTGTCATAGGCATCTCAACCTCATTTCTTCTTATCGTGAATAGTATTCCATCCTATGAATACACCACATTTTGTTTATCCATTCATTGGATTGATGGACACTTGGGTTGTTTCATCTCTTAGCAATTGTGAATAATGTCACTGTGAACATCGGAGTACAAATGTCTGTTCACATCCTTGCTTTCAGTTCTTCTGTATATGTTTCAAGTCGCGGGATTGGCAGATCATATGGCAGTTCTATATTTAGCTACCTGCCATTATCTCTGCTTTTTTTTTTTTTTTTTTCTTTATTTTTAAAGAAGTTTTAGATTACATAAATGTTACATCGAAAATATAGGGGATTCCCATATATCCCCTCCTCCCCCTCCCATACTTTCCCCCATTAGCAACATCTTTCATTAGTGTGGTACATTTGTTACAATTGATGAACACATATTGAAGCATTGCTACTAAGCATGGTCTATAGTTTACATTATGGTTTATACTTTGCACCACACAATTTTGACAAGATGTATAATGGCTTGTATCCGTCATTGCAATATCATGCGGAACAATTCCATTATATCTCTGCTTTTGAGGCATAAAGTTTTAAATTATATGAGATCATCTCAGTGTTACCTAACCAAGTCATTCTGTTTTTTAAATTTTGGTGAGAATGAATGGGTTTGGATAGTTTCAAGTGTCTCTGGGAAAAACTATTGCCTAGAACAAATGTAGAACGAAAGGAAATATGAATCCAGCTCTATTATCTTTTGGGGGCTATACCATAGTTTGAACCCAGAGATGACTGTGGATGAGCTACATATTGATAACTATAGATTGGTTATTATTAGAATATTTATATCAATATGAAAAGGAACATTAAGGTAGTCAACAATGCCTGTTGAAAGCAATGAATAGAACAGTAAATAGAGGGGCATTCCCAGGGCTACTCTGTGACTCCTGGATTGGATGGTTCTTTGAACTAACTTTTAATTATATTTAATTCAATATAATAAAATTTCACTTAAAAATAGGACTCATAAAATGTTTAAAAATGAGGTTTTTGTCTTGAATATCAAGCTACTTTTAATCCTTTTTAAAGGAAGGATTTTATTAATGATGTTAAGAAAACTTTTCTTTTGACTTGGAATCTGCAGTTCATTTTCAGTGTGTTTTTAAGAAAATTCCTTTATGAAAATAATAGGTGTATTTTTATCAAGCATTTACAAAGAGTTGTATAACATCATTGGTTTATATCTTTTTTTTTTTTTTTTTTTAAGAAAATCGCCCACTAGAGATGTTTATTTTTAAAATACATACACTTTCAAGTGCATTAATCAAATTATTTCAATCCATTAACTTATTAAAGCATTGCATCATTTCACAGGGATGGTCTCAAAGTTGATTTTAAATCGCTTCCCTGAAACCGTCACTATACTTCAAAATAGATTGGTTGTATTGTTTTATTTATCCATGACACTCGTAAACTTGTTTTGAATACTGGCTCTATCACTTAATAGTGGGGTTACCGTGGGTCTGTTACCTAACTTCTCTAAGCCTTAGTTTCCTCATCCATAAAATGGGCAAGAAAAGCCTACCCCATATAGGATATCTTTTTTTTTTATTGCACATTATTCCCTCACTTCTATAATCCTGGCTTTAAAACGGTGTATATTAGAATTTGGTACCTAGAGTTTAAAGCTTCTTAATTAACCTAAGATCCTCCAAGACAATGCCTTTTCCCACTTTCATTGTGGGAAGTTGTTTCATAATGGCAGTTTAAGATGTAAAATATAAGGCACCTTAAATTTTTTATGTCACACATATGTACACTGGAAGCTAACCACAATAATACAAGGTGAAGGAGGTATCTTTGAGCCTTTAAACGATAACTGAGCAGTGCACTTGGATGTCTTTGCTAAAAAGAAATTGAGATGCTCTGTATATGTTTTCTGTCCTATCTAGTGTCTGGTTACTGCTGAATGGTTTAATTCGATCAAATTACTGGTAGCAATTTAACCTGCTGTACTTTAGAATCAAAAGTTAATTGTGATATGAATGTTTTCATAAAAGAAAAGCCATCCTTGTTTATAATTCCATTATTGCTGTGGATTGACCGGTGCTGTAGTTTTGGGGAATAGTGTCATGTCTCACCTGGAAAGGGAGACACGGGTCTTAAATTCCTTACCAAGAAGGCAGCCTAGGTAATAAACATCAACTCAAAAGATTGCCAGGTTCCTAAGAAGCTTGAAGACTCTAGGATGAAAAGTAGCAACCCCTTTTGGTGCTGGAATGGCTCGGGGCCCGGGGCGTGGCTTGCTGCCTTCTGCTGTAATCCTTGGTGGTAATTCTGCCCCTTGCTTGGCAATCACCTCAGCTCTGTGAGCACTGCCTGTTTAAGCTTATAGAGCCATCCGTGGCCCGAGGAATGCCTCTGGGCTTCTGTGCGTGAAGTTTTTGGCCGTTGACACTTGGGCCTCACCTGTTGCTGGAGGAGACACCGTCGTGGGTTCAGGCTTAGAATGCGGTGGTGGCACCTTGCCCTGCCTTCATGCGCTCTGTCTCACAGGGACGCACTTGGGGGAGTGGAGGGGTCACGGGGGAAGGAGACCTGAAAGCACTCGAGTTAACCTCTCCTGGACCTTTGGAACTTAATTATTCTAGAGTTGGGCTTGATAGCCTCTGGTTCTGAGGCGCGTGGACAGAAAATTCAAAAGACTTGTTTTATGACCTCCTTAAACTTGAAATCAAATTAGGAGGAAAAAAGAATACATGGAAAAATATGACAATTACAAAATAACTAAATACTATCATATCATTTCTATATCCTATGGTACAGTATTCTAAAGTATTTTCCTTGATGGCGTAAATGATACTAAGATTTAGCAGTTAACCATTTTTATATTCAGTTATCACTAGCACAAGATACGAACTCAGAGCAAAGTGCACACATACTATGTTGCAATGAGTTTGTTTTATGAATCATTTGGTTTCTTTGTTTGCAAGCAGTCGAAAAAGACTGTCTTAAACAAAATGGGGATTTGTTCCAAGGATGGGATGGGAGGCTTGAAACTAAGGCAGCTCCTAAAATCTCAGCCTCCATAATCAGCAGCCTTTCTCGTTAGGATGCTCCTTGAAATAACAGTATCTCTGACCCCTAACTGCCTCCTTCTTTATTCAAAATCCAATTCCCAAGAGTGAGTCTGATTGGATTAGGCTGGAGTAGGTTTCCCTCTCTGGACCAGTCACTGGCTTGGAGGATGATTATTATGGTTAATACTTTTCTGGAGGAAAGCATGTAAATAGGTTTTTATTATTTTAATTATATTAAAACAATGAAAATTAAATATCTATAGAGTAATGGGAAAAAATCAAACTTGATGCATCAGAAACTTCACTTGCAGAACATAGGGTTCTAGTTCTGCATTTTTTCCCCATTGTAATGTTCTAGTTTATTTCATAGCTCTGTGATGGGTTACATTTTTGTTTGGTCATTAAGAAGTTTATTTAGTATTTTATTTATATTGAATCTTAGTGTAAGAATAATAGCAAAAGAAAATCAGTAAGATAAATACTAAATTAGAGGATTTTTGTGACTGTGATGAGAGCTTATTGGTGAATTTTCTTTGATATATTTATTCTTTTTAATACAATTAGCTTGCATTTATTTTGGGTATTTAATATTAAAAACTTCATATGAGACATTATAAACTTATATTTTTCTTCAGAGAAACTTATCACATAATATATTCACTTTTGGACTCACATTTCCACACACACACACCCTCCTTGGTATATTTCAAAATTAAAAATGGTTCAGAAAAACAGTGAATTAAGACACCTGAGAATCATTAAAAGTATTTTCCATTTTGGTATAATTGGTCTGAAAAGCAACATTGGTTGCTATTCCACAGTTCTTTGATTCTATAACTTAATTGAACATATTCTGTTTATTAATATAGAACATACACCTGTGATAATTAAAAGTATTTGTTAAGTGCTTTATCAGTGACTGGGATCATAAGTGGTATGGGAATTTAGAAAAGCAGCAAGAGTTACATATAACAATTAATATGCATGTATGATTAATACTATCTTTTGGATAACTTAAGTGTGGTTTGGGGAAAATTTGGGTTGAGAAAATAATAGTATGTCTCTGTTAAATCTAGAAAAAAAAAATCTGTATGTATCTCCTATCATTTTTATAGCACTATCTGGCCTTTCCAGTGTTATAAAGCAAAATCATTAAACATAATTAAACAAATATGTCCTGCTGTTACTTATCCTGACGCATAAGTGGCCCATTTAAGAAGCAGCTCCATCACAAATGTGGGAGCCTGCATCTCAGTTTCCTTGGAGGGTGTGGGTAGGAAGGTGAGGTGGTGGTCAGCAGGGGAGCTCATTTTTAAAACCTCTTGTTTTGTTGTCTGTTGATATATGTGACCTTCCTTTGTACCAGGATAAGCTGGGTTTGAGGAGCCTGAGCTCCCAAGGTGAATTTTGCATATTCCACGTAACTGTAAAGATTTTAGGCCACCATCTAAATTTATGAAATAACAACAAGCCCTTTATGAGTAGCTTCTTTTCATTTCACCTCAGGACTCTCTTTCTGCACAGCATATGTTTCAAGATTTAAACGTGCATACCCTCTTGGTCATTAGTGACCAAATATACTTGTATGCCTTTGGATTTTCTCCCTTAGGTCCTTAGTAGGATATTCCAGGATTATTTTGGCTATCATTTTTCCATATTTCCATATTCAGCCAAACATAATTTAAATGAAATGTAAATCATGTAGCAATTCTTCATAAGACAGAGATTATTTTAAAAATGTTGATTAGTGTTTGAGTGAGCAAACTGTCCACTAAGGTGTGATTTCAAGGCGTTTGCCACTGAACTTGTCCTGCTGAAACCACCTATAAACATGGAAGAGTTCATTAAGGAGTTAAACCCTTCAACCCTCCTAATCTTTATCACTACGACCTGCCTTAAAAAAAAATTAACATCAGCAACCATCATCCCTCCATCATGGTTATTGCCATGTTCTTAGCAGCATTATGCACAACTGCCAAAAGAGGGAAGCAACCCAAGTGTCCATCAGCCGATGAATGCATAAACAGTGTGGTGTGTACACACAATGGAATAATATGCAGCCATAAAAAGGAACGACATCCTGAAACATGCAACAACATAGGCGAAACTTGAAGGCATTATATTGAGGGAAATAAGCCAAACACAAGAGGACAAATACTGTATGAGCTTACTGATATGAAAAAATTAGAATAAGCATACTCAGAGTTAGAATCTAGAATATAGGTTACCAGGGTCTGGGCTGGGGTTATAGAATGGGGAATTCATGCTTAATTTGTACAGAGTTTCTATTTAGGTTGATTGTAAGGTTTTGGAAATGGATGGTGGTGACGGTAACACCTTATTGTGAATGTAATTAACAACACTGAATGTGAATGTGGTTAAAGGGGGAAATTTTAGGTCATATATATGTTGCTAAAATAAAAATGAAAAAAAAAAAAAAAACAGGACTGAATTACACAGTAAACGATGGACTATACTTAATAGTACAAGTATAAAAATATTCTTTCATGAATTATAACAAATGTACCACACTAATAGAAGGTCTTAACTGTAGAGTTGTATATGGGGGAAAAAAACACCTAATGTAAACCATGGACTATAGTTAATAGAACAATTTTAGTACTCTTTCAACAATTGTAACAATGGTACCACACTAAAGCAAAGTGTCAACAATAGGGGGTATGTGGAATGCTGTATTTTTTACATGATTTTTCTGTAAACCTACAACTTCTAAAAAAAATTTTTTTTAAAAGAAATATGAAAAATTAGGGATGTGTTTGTATATGCATAAATTACCACAGGAAAAACACAAGAAACTGTTGGTAACTGGTTGTCTTGAAACAGGGAACTGGAGACATGGGGTAGGAGAACAATTTTTACTGTACACCCTTCTCTATCTTCTGCACAATATATAGCCTACAATATCGAGAGAAGGAGGTGTTGCATCACATTAGCTTCTGTCTTCCTGTCTTGCCTGTAATCTTTTAGAATGCAGTCATCTTTTTTCAAAAATTGTATATGAACTTTAGCCATTTTCAAGCAAGGATTTCTTTTCTTTCTACAGCAATGAGCACACTATATAAATAGGTATTTGCTTTTTGAAGATTTCTCAAGCAGGCCCTAAGTTTTCTGGCCTTTTTGAGAACTCATGATTGGTGATGATTGGGTAAAAAATAATAACATTCATTTTATCAAAACTAGCCTTGTGGTTCAGTTAAACTAGTAATTCTCAGATAATATAGCTTTTATAGGTATTTTTTAATGCCCAAAAAGAATGTTAAACTTTTCATGTTGCAAATACATTCCTAGTTGTTGTTTACTTTAAAATTTTGTTACTATTACACAGAAGTTTAAACACTTATATAATTGACTGCTTTGGGCTTTCTTCCATGCTTTTTAAACTTAGAAATAAGAAAAATTATATGGGCACTGAATAGTCAGTAACCTTTGTACCTAATTTTTATGATTTGACTTTTCACATTAACTTTTGAGGCACTCAACATTACAGAGTGGAAGTTTCACTTTGGGTTTACAGGATGACGCTCAGGTTTAGTGGTTGCTTGACCCAAGTGTATTACTTTATCCAGAGATGAACGATCTCTGGAGATCAGTCACTAACTAAACTCACAAGCTTGATTTAAAAATTAATAAATTAGGGAAGCAGCTGTGGCTCAATCAGTAGGGCTCCTGTTTACCATATGGGAGGCCCTGGGTTCGGTTCCCGGGGCCTCCTGGTGAAGGCAAGCCCGCCCGCACGGCGTAGTTGGCTGACCCAGCAAGCACAAGCAGCAAGGGGGGGATAAATGAATAAATAAATAAAATCTTAAAAAAAAAAAAAAAATTAATAAATTAGAGTCCCAGGATAACCAATATTTAGGGGGTTTCCTGGTTGATAAGTCCATGTAAGAATTCAATTTTTAGCTTACACAGAGATGCTTGACACACTCTTAGGACAATGAGAATTATATGGATATTTACATCAAGTTAGGATAGTTGGATAAATTGCTCTTCTCTATCTTAGAGATAATTTTGTATTTTTTATTTTATTGTATTTTTATTCATATTTTATGAATAATTAAATTGTCCATGTTCTATGTAGTGCCAAAGACAGACTCACTAATTACTCCCTGGCTTTTTTTTTTTTTTTTTTT
>JAKSZT010026446.1:13403441-13531577 GCA_026826555.1 Tolypeutes matacus | reverse complement strand
AAGACAGACTCACTAATTTCTCCCTGGCTTTTTTTTTTTTTTTTTTTTCATTTTTTTTTTTTTTTTTTCTTTTAAGAAGAGATATAGATTTGTCTTCCTATTTTCATAAAACCTGAATTCTCCAATTTTCACATTCTTTCAGGGATCATCACTCAGTAATATAGTGGGGAAAGAGAGAAGGTCTGAACTATTCCAAAGCCTCTAAAGAATAAGAATACATGGGGCAAATAGTTGGGTTTCCTTTAGCCATATTTACATTTTAGCAGAAAATAAATTCATTAATTCATTTTGGAAGGAGAGGTATTCCATATTTATTGTTAGGTTAAATTTTTCCTTATCTTGTATTTCAGGGAGGAAATAATGCTGGCCATACAGTTGTTGTAGATTCTGTGGAATATGACTTTCATCTTCTACCCAGTGGAATAATAAACCCAAATGTTACTGCATTCATTGGTAAGTATATAGTGTTAACTGAACTGGTTGGGGATTTTTTCTACCAGTGATCATTGGTGTTCATTTTTGTTATCAAACTTGATTTCATTTCTTGTTTACCACATAGTTCATTGATCCCTTATACATTTTGGCCATGATGCCTTCTGAAATAAATCTAACTTTGACTCTTAACTCTTTTTAAAAAAATATTTTTATTGTGGTTACTCTATGTAACACAAATTTTCCCATTTTAAAGTGTACAATTCAGTGATATTTATTCACAATGTTGTTGATTTGACTCTGGAACTCTTAAACCTTTTAGTGGTAATACTTTTTAGAATGATTATTCTGCATTCATCTGTGATCACTGGCAATCTTAACTCCATTTAAGAAGTATTAGATCCTCAAGTCAGTTTTCCAAACACTTTTGACTATGACCTACAGTAAGAAATACTTACACTATGTCCATGGATTGATTCACTACATGTGATGCAATGTGATATTTTCTATTCTGATTTTTTTGTTTTTAAAAATGCAAATCACAACCTACTAAATTTATTTTATGACCACTGAAAGAGTGTGATTTCCCAATTTGAAAGGGGGTTTTAGTTGTCTAAAACAACATAACCAGTTTATTTTTTCACTTTATTTCAAACATATTTCAAATTATTTTGAGTGTAATTTTAGTATTTTATGTTCTGTTATCTATTCACATTATGTATAAGACATTTTTTTTTTTTTTTACCGGGAGGTCCCCGGGATTGAACCCGGGTCCCTCCATATGGGAGACGGACGCCTAACTAGTTGAGCCACATCCGACCCCTGTATAATACATTTTAATCATTATATATAGTGTCTATATAATATCTCAGTTATGTAGCTATATATAATATCCATATAATTATAGATATCTGAGGTTGGATTTTGTTTTGTTTTGTTTTTTCATTTTCCTTTAGGAAATGGTGTGGTAATTCATCTACCCGGATTGTTTGAGGAAGCAGAGAAAAATGTTCAAAAAGGAAAAGGTATGAAAAAATGAGTCTGCCTTGCCTGGTAACCAGTAGTTTTTTTTTGGAAATTTTGTTAGGAGCTCATGCCAGGCAAATTCAACATTTTTTGTCTTAAACTTTTAAAAGACAGGTGATTATAGGGCAAACTTTTAAACGTTGGTTATTAAATTTTACTTATTTTAAACAAAAGTATTTTCAACAAAAGACATACAATAAGGTTGTGTAAGTCCTGAGTTTTTGCACATTGGTTATCTCCAAACTTACATTTGATTTGCTCTACCTAAATTTATTTATAGCCTCATCTTAAGGAAGTTATATGTTGGTTGCAAATCTCTAGGGGATTAGCTAGTTTATTTTGTCACTTGTGCTCAAGTTAGCATCCCTTTCTTCCCAAACCAAGAACTGGCTGGACATTCCAGGAAGCCACTGAAGCCTTTTACAAGGCTCTGGAGCTCTCCTTGGCTTTAAAACCTAGAGTTCAAAGGGAGTTATTTAGATTGCTCTCTCCATAGGAGGGAAATTCTTGTTGTAAGCAACATGTCCACTTCTATTTCCTTAAAGACATAGCCTTTCCTGGTCACTTTTGGATTTTTGAAGGTCTCTTTATAGTCAGTTGAGCAACCCAGTAGGGTATGAAGGGAATTTAAGAATATAAATAATACACAGTTGAGGGAAATCATTGGTATCCAGTTTCCCATAGCTCAGCTCAAATTTAAAATACTCGATTATGTTTCTGTTCTTAAGGTTTATTGTTCAAGTGTAAAAGTAGCACTCCATCCTCTCAAGTGCTCCCAACAGCTAACTGACCGTTGCAGAATCCTGTCTTCCTCCCTGCAGTTTTGGCTCTGTCCTAGTCCCTGCTTTTTAAATTGGCCACCTTAAGTTTCCTCTGTTGCTCTCTGCTCTTCTTTACCCCCTCCAGCGATTTTGCCTTACTCCCTTTTTTGTTTCTGTGCTATCTTTGGATTCATTTATTCATGCAGCAATCATTTATTGGAACACTTATTGAATGACAGGCTCCATGCTATGAAAACTCATGACCCCTGGCGCTCAGGCGTTCACAGTACGTAGACAGAGGCAAATAAATAAATAATCACAAGTCAGTGTGGTAAGTGTGGTAATGGACTAATTTGGAAGAATTAGTGAGGAAATTTGATTATTTTGTTTACTCGCACTTTTTATAATTTCCTGTTGGGAAAGGGTGCCGATTCCCAAAATTAAACTACCTTGTCTCTAACTTCTCCCCTTGCTCCCTCCTATTCCCCCATCTCCTCTCCCACCCAGCAAAAAGCATTTTCCTGTCATTTGACTTCTGAATTCCTGGAAGTATTTTATGTGAATGTTACTGTTTACATTTTGGAGCTTTTTAGAGCAAAACACTTAGAAAGATGGGATTTGTGGATGAATGAGTCTTTGTATAGAATGACAAGTAAGAAAATTCTTATTAAACATGCTTCCTCTGCGGAAGAAAAGATATGACAATGGTTGCAACAGTGAGAAACAGTTTCAGACATTGTACTTATAAAGAAACTAAGGTTAAAATATTAACCAAATATTCATTTAAATGTGTCTTTTTCCCCCCTTCCCTCTAGGTCTAGAAGGCTGGGAAAAAAGGCTTATCATATCTGACAGAGCTCATATCGGTAAGGGGGACATATTGCATTTATCTTTAACTATCTTTTTTAATCAGAAATTTATCAGATGAAAGTATTTAGTAAATAGTAAAATACATATATTTTAGTTAAACCTAGGTAGAGTGAATTGTAATAATTGATATTCACATATATAACTTTTTTTGTGTTTCTGTTTCATTTTTGTTTTTATAATGGCTAGCTAAAATTTACCAATTTCTGAAAAAAGGGTTAGTTAAGCAAATGTATAATATACACAGTTTATGAGACATCTCTAATCTTATTAAAAATAAGCCATTTCAAAATATAAACAACATTTATTTGTATATAATGTTACTCATGTAAAAGTAGTTGTAACATTTGGCAAATCTTTAGAGTGATTATTTATGCCTAAAAATAATAATATTGCTTTTTAAATGATTCAGACTTTATTCAGATTGGTCATCTTCTCCAATGGTTAGAGTAAACTGTATTCTAAAATTAATTTCAAACACCAACAATAAATTTGAGGTTTTCTTCCTTGTTATCATATCTCCGAACTGGTGGAATGGTTAATTAGCAGTGAAATTATTGAGATGCCATAAAAGTAAACTTAAGAGTAGTTTGCGTTTCACCTGACTATATTTGAACTATGAAAACGTTAATGATCAGTAATAATTATATTTATACTGAACCTTTTCTCTCAAGAACTCATAGTACTTGGTATAGTTTTTTTCCTTCTTTGAACAAAACTGCAATGTATATTTCCAGAGTAACTAAAAGCATAGCTATGTAACCAAAACAGAAAAGAAATTAACAAAGTACCAAATAATAAACATGCAATTTGGATAACGGCAAAAGGGTTTTGTTTTCTGAAGGACAAGGGTTTGTGAATCTGTTGTTTTGTTGCCCATTTTAAGCATCTGATTTTAAAAAATCATCATCTCAGTGACTGGCACCTATATAGTTTAAAATGTGTTTTTTTTGGGGGGGTGGTTATCAGCTTATTTTAGAATTTATATTTTAAACTTTTATATGTCACCACTTTAGTGCTATAATTAAGAAGCAGTATACTGTAATTAATATTTAATTTTTCTTACTGGTAGCCTCAGGTAGGTAATGAAAAAATACTATATTTTTGTGAGTACTTTTGTGGTATTTTTGACCACTTCTATGCACTACTTGTTAGCCTAGTATATATTTTAATTTGTTACCATGAACTGTCTATCTTTAATTTCCTTCCCCTTCATGGTTTTTATGTTTAGACTTTTGTCCCTGTCTTGTGGATAAAATTAAGTCATTGAATCATTAAATGATGAAAACTAACACTTATCTTCAGAACTTTCTAATAGTTCTTATAAAACATATATAAGTTGTTAAAACTCAATTATAAGCTAAGTGTGTGGATACTTAAAGATTGTTACCTTCTTCCTCCTTCCCACTTTACATTTGTTACCAATTATCATGTAAATTATATGTATAAAATGTTAATAAAATTACCATAGGATATATCATTTGACAACCACTGCAACATTTTAGGTAGCTTAAGAACAGTTAGTATGCTTTTATTGTTGCTTCTGAAAGGTAATTCCAAGTGATGGTGATAGTTTGAATTTATCTAATTAATGTTCAGTTCGCATCGTTTATAGCTTTGCTAATGTACTTAGCAGTCAAGTGAACATATATTTAAAACATTTTCCAGACCCCTGAGTATTACCTAAATAACAGTATTTAAAATCCAAGTGCCTGCCCACCAATTTTTGGTTTTAAGTTATGCCCATACACACTCTTGCTAAATTTGGTCTTATAGAAAAACCAAATATGATCTTGTTATATAACTGCTAATGGGTTAGAATCAAGACTGATTACCATGTGGAAGAGAAAGATGCAGAAAAACAGATAACATCACCATTTAGCTCTTACAGAGAGGTTACTATCTATTATTTCTTGCATGAGTAAAATTTATGACATTTAAATATCCGTTTTACTTCATTTTCCTTCAAAGTTTTGTTTCATGTTTAGCCTTTTGGTGTGCATTGTTCCTATCTTGCAGATAAAGTAAGACACTGAATTTTTTGTTAGATGATGAAAACTACCACTTATTTTTAGAACTTTCTAATGCTCTTCCGTTTGCCATGTGAAATTTGATATCTTAATCAGATTCCATAGTTTAAGACTGCAAAATAAGGATAATACCTGGACCTACCCTTTCAGTAACATAACCTCGATGTACATAATAAGATGGTTGGGCTATGTGTAGATATTAACATATGGCAATGAAATCAGTCTGTTGGAAGAAGAAAAAGTGACATATCATAGAGACATCTGCATTCCAGTCTGGGTTCTCCACCCTCCTTCATTACAAATTCTTGGGTCTGTCACTTGACAGTTTACATCCTTGGGTACAGCACAGTGGCAAAGCAAGTTACTTAAGAAAAACAAAGAAATAATAATGGAAAGGGGCCACAGGACAAGCTGAGTAAAAGGAAAGTAATGTTTAAACCATAACAAGTATTTTATTGTTAACAACTTTCCTTTTTCTATAAATGTATATCCTTAAAAAAAAAGTATAATTTCTGTTAGAAGAGGACTTAGCCTATAGAGGATAAACTCACACTAAAATTTAGATGTTAGTAGTGATATGTATATTAGCATAATATATATCATTTTAAAAGTCTATAAAAAACATTGTATTTTAATACAGTCAATTCTGTAATGGTGAAGAGGAGTCAAAAGTGTCATAAAGAATCAAATAAACTTGAAAATTCTGTGGATCCTTGCTATAAAACCACTTACAATTTTTGCTTCAGGGACTCTTCTTCCTCATGAGAGGACTGAAGGGACAGTTCTGTAAGCGCCTTCGTAATTTATGGCATTGGAACCTTTATTTTCAGAACTAAGCACAGGGCACAGTATATAGATGCTTAACAAATATTAATTCTTTCCAAGAATTTGTGTTACCTATAGAATCAGGAAATTAAGTGTGGTGTGGGCTTTACAGCATAGTGTAATAGAAAGGGCTATATATAGGCTTTGGGGTTCTAGGTATCTGGATCAAAATCCAGACTGTGTGGTCTCTGGCAAGTTATTTTACCAGATGTTAGTTACCCCCATTGTTAAAATAGGGACATAATTCTTCAGGCAAGGTTTTGTTAATGAAGAAAAGAACTTTATCTGTTTTATTCATATATATGTCCAGCATCCAACTCACATTGAAATCTTAATGAAAGTAATTATGCTGATAACACTAATAGTTTTCTGGGGCCTAGAAAAAGCAAGAAAACACCAGCTCTGTGATAAAGTTCTTTTTTGTTTTGTTTTGTTTTGTTTTGTTTTGTTTTTATTTTCTTTTTTTTTTTTTTGTGATAAAGTTCTAAGTATCTGAAAAATATTCTGCTGCTTTCAATCAGACATTTTGTGTGGTTTGCCAGGTGCCTTTTTAATCTTCTTTGAACATGGAAAACAAAACAGATATTTAAATGCAGATGATTTTCTTTTCAAAAGAAATGACATAGTCCAGGATCTCAATCTTGTCATAAATGATTTTCAAAGTCAGGGTTCAGTGAAACAGCTCTGAGAAATGACTATTCTGGCTCCCCAGAAGAGAATAAGGAAGCCTATTGGGATAGGAATGTGGGAAGATGGTGGAGTAGGAAACTCCAGGAATCGGTTCTTCCACCCAAACAGCCACTGAACTGGCAGGAATTATCTGAGTCAACTGTTTTGAAACTTCTCAGTTTAGTGAAACACTGCAGCATCCAGGGAGGAGCAGAAGGAAGAGGCTGGTAAAGTGCAGTGAGCGCTGATGAGTGTCACCCTCCCTGCAGTGGCTACAATCCCAGTCTCCAGCCTCTGCAGCTAGTGGAAGGTAGCAGTGGGGACTGCAGCTTGCCAGTGCCAGGGTGGGCCAGGAGACCTAGTCCTCCAAACTCTGGGAGTATGCTCTGACCTCTGATCACTGCTGTGGACCAACTGCTGCAGACCCCTGGGGGCCAGCTCTGAGGCTGGCCATCGTTCCAGCTACCCTCCAGGAGTTTTAAGGACTGTGCCCTTCCTCACAGCTGCTGTGAACACTTAAAGGGCTGCACTAACTGGGATGTGCTGAATTGAGAAAACACAGCTTCACAAGCCATAGCAGATACTCCTGGCGCTCTCCCTGGTTCCTTCCCCATCACCTCCATAAGGTGAGGTGGCGCCAGCTTGTACTCCCATTGTGGGTCCCTGGTCCACAGCTTGCAGAGTGGCCCTTCTGGCATACTGGGGTGCATGTAAGTCAGTGTCAATATATCAGGTGGACGTCTGAAGTACTGAGTCTGGGAACATGTCTCAGGCTTGTCCTCCCAGTTTGTCCTGAGAGCAGAGAAGCTACCTGCAGACAGCGGGGATGCTGTAAGAAATAATTCCATCAGAGTGGCCTGGGACAAAGGACTGCCTGCATTGTTACACGAGAGCACTCAGGAGGGGGAGGAGGTCTGTAGCAAAGGGAGTAGAGGGTGTTTTTCACTTGAACTCCTGTGAACTGTAAGGCCAGGAGCAAGCACAAGCCCAGGAAAAGAAGCAGGCTTCCTGGCTCTACATGGGCTCCGATAAGATAGAAAGGACCCTGCACTTGGCATTTGCCTAAGGCTGATCTTCTTGATAGGAGGGCTGAGCTCTGAAGGAGGCCAACAGCCAAAGCAGAGCCAATCTGCAAAGACCTTGAAAGGTACTTCTTGCTTTGGTTTGTTTGATTTGATTAGCTCCTGGCACTCAAGAAAATTTTGTCATTATCACTAGCTGGATACAAACTAAGTAACAGACAGGGAGGGACTGAATCCCAGAGTTAACATTTCAGAATATTAAGATGTACAGTATACAGTGCAAGATTACAAGACAAACAAAGAAATGATGACCCATCCAAGGAAAGAGGATAAAAATCCAAAAAACATCCACACCAGGCTGTGGACATATCAGACAATGACTTTAAGAAAATTATCCTCGGTATGTGGAAGGAAATAAAGGAAAACATGGAGAAAAAACTAAAGGATAGGAGGAAAACAATGAATGAACCTTATGGGAATGTCTTTTAGATTCCCAATAGGAACCAAACAAAAATACTGGAGTTGAAGAACACAATAACTGAAATGGAAAATTCCCTGGACAGTTTCAACAGCAGATTGGAGGAAGCAGAAGAAAGAATCAGTGATCTCAAAGAGAAGACAATAGAAATGATTCAGGCTGAAGAGCAGGAAAAAAAAGAATTAAAAAGATTGTACAGAGCCTAAAAGACCTGGGGGACGCTATTAAATGTACCAATATTCATATTATGCAAGTCCCAGGGGGAAGAAGAAAGAAAGGGCAGAAAGGATATTCAAGGACATAATGGCAGAAAACTTCCTAAATTTAATGAAGCACATGAATAGACACATTCAAGAAGCCCAACAAACCCCGAATAGGATAAATTCAAAGAGAATCTCATCCAGATACATAGAAATCAAATCATTCAATGCCAAAGACAAAGAAAGTTCTGAAAGTTGTTGAGTGAAATAAGCCAGCCACAAAAGGACAAATGTATGATTTCACTGATATGAAGTAATTTGAATAAGGAAATTCCTAGAGACAGAAACTATAATACATAATATATAACTGTAACCAGGGTAGGGTTAGGGAATGGGGAGTTATGTTTAAATCGTAGAGTTTCTCTTTGGGCTGATGGAAATGTTTTGGTAATGGATAGTGGTGACGGTAGTGCGGCATTGTGAATGCATTAACAGCACTGAGTTACGTATTTGGATTTGGTTAAAAGGAGGGTAATTTTAGGTTGTTTATAGGTTACAGAATAAAAAAATAAATTAAAAAACCCTCAAGTCTGTACATCACAAACTGAATCCTAATATACACCATGGGCTATAATTAATAGTATAATTATTAAAATGTTCTTTGGTCAATAATAGCAAATTTATCACACTAATACATGGTATTAATAATATAGTAGTATTTGGGAACTCTGCTTTTTATTCATGTTAATTCTGTAATACTACAACTTCTCTACTGTAAAAAAAGGAAAGGCTTTTGTATGGGCACCAAAATAGAAACATGATAAACTAACCCCTGTAGCAAATGATAGCTACTCGTTTGCTAGAACCCACATGTTAGAATTAGTAAACATTTTAAAGTACAACATAATAGAGCAAAGTGCTCAAAAGTGTATGCATATTTTACCCATGTAATCTCCATCTACTTTAGAATATAAAACTTTCCTAGTCCCCTGAAAAGCCACTCTTTAATTATAATCTCTTTCTTAGTCATTACCTATCCTGTTTTCACTAAAGGCAACTACTATTCTTATTCTTCTCTTGCCATAGATTTTGTCATTTATTGAACTTTATAATCATACATTATATACTTTTGTTTCTGGCTTTCACTCAATAATATGTCTGAGATTTATCATTATTTTTACATGAAGCAAAATTTTATTCTTTTTCATTTCTGCATGATAATCTATGATAGTTTTAAATGACTCAAAAAATTTAGCTTCCGTACTGTGACTAACAAATGCAAGAAGCATCACTACTCCTTACTAAGACTCTAGGGAAACGTGCTCATCATACAAAGCTGTGGTTTTTAAACTTGCCAAGAGGTAAGATCACTGCCTTGACAGAGTTTCAGTAGTGTTTCAGAGGGGCCGGGGGTAGGAAAGAGTACTTATAAGGTTTTGGGGGCTAGTGGTAATCAGAGGGTAATTTTATTGAACCTTTCTAGTTTTACCATCTATAACTACAGTATTCATTTTCTAACACTTCTGAATAGTTAAGATTTTTACAGATGGTCTGCTAATTCCAAAAATTGTATTTCATTTTGTTTAACATTTTCACATTTCAACTAATTTGGAAATAATAACATTGTTAATGAAAAGAAGTCGTGGTTAAATATACTAACACCCACTGAATTGTATCCCTTAAATGAGTGCATTTTATGGTAAGTAAAGTATATCCCCATAAAGCTTTTTAAAACAAGAACAAGAAGCCATGGTTAGGCCTGCCTCTTCCATAGACAAACTATTAATTCCATGGTTAGGCCTGTCTCTTCCATAGACAAACTATTTCCTATTACAATTACTTGTAAATAAACAAGGGAACTAAACTGACGTCCTAGTACTCATGAAGTGTTGGTAGGAGTGAGAGTGAGTGAGTGAGAGTGTGTGTGTGTGTGTGTGTGTGTGTGTGTGAGTGAGTGAGAAGAGCCACATTCCAAGCAGAGGGACAGGATATGCCTTGTAGCCGAAGAATTAAACGGACGCCCGTGTGACCGGATGGCAGAGCATGCTGCAGGGTGAAAGCAGGCCATGTTAAAGAGTGGAGTCTTTTTTTGAGTAATGGAAAGTCATTGCATTTGTTTGTTCCTTTGCTTTGAGGTACCGGGGCTGGGATTGAAACCGAGACCTCATATGTGAGATGCCAGCATTCAACCACTGAGCCGCATTAGCTTAAGTTGTTTTCTTTCATTTGTTTGCTTGTTTTTTGTTTTTCCTTCAAGGAGGCACTGGGAACCGAGTCTGGGGCCTCCCATGTGGGAAGCAGGTGCTCAACCTCTTGAGCTACCTCCCCTCCTGCCATTGTTTTAAGGGCAGGGGAGTGGTGACCTCGTATTTGTGTTTTGGAAAGATGTCTTTGGCTACATTTAAGAATGAAAAGAGGAACATGTTAGGAGGCTACAAATGTGGTGAGAGATGATGGGACTAGTTAAGAAGGAAGTATCAGAATGATTCCCAGGCTTTTGGAATCCAGAACTTGAAGAAAGAGGTATCTTTATAAACTCAAGTTTATTGAATTTTAGCATGGGGTGTTTCAAAATTACTCTCTTAGTGACACATCTTGAAAATTAGCATTGACTTCAGTAAATCTGAGTGAAAGATCAGACATATTTTTATATTAATATAAGAAATGACATTATAACCTTCACCCCCATTTGAATGTTAACTATCTTACTCCCCATTATGTCACTTTAAAACATGTAGCCAGTTAATTTGTCATAATGAAATAAGGCTTCGGTTCAGTAGTTTGAAATTCTCATGTTGTGCTTTCCTGTTTTTTTTTCCAACGATGACTGTGATTTCCTACTCAGTGTTTGACTTTCATCAAGCAGCTGATGGTATCCAGGAGCAACAGAGACAAGAACAAGCAGGGAAAAAGTATGATTTCTTTTTTGTACGGTTTAAGCATATCCAGACCCTTATGTTTAAATTCTTGGCCAGAGGTTAAAGAAAAGGAAGTATTGGAATACAGGCACACCTCGCTTTATTGCGCTACACGGGGCTGCATTTTCTACATATTGAAGGTTCATGGCAACCCTCTTGGCGCCGTTTTCCCAACAACATGTGCTCACTTCGTGTCCTGGGTCACATTTTGGTGATTCTCACAATGTTTCAAACTTTTTCATTGTTACTGTATCTTTTATGGTGATCTGTGATCAGTGAGTCGATCGAGGCAGCAAACTTGATTGTTGTCTTATTTTAAGAAACTGCCACAGCCACCCCAGCCTCCAGCACCCACCACCCTGATCAGTCAGCAGCTGTCAACATCCAGGCAAGACCGTCCACCAGCAGAAAGATTACGACTCGCTGGTGGCTCAGATGAGGGTTAGCATTTTCTAGCAATAAAGTTCTTTTTAATCAAAGTATATACATTGCTTTTATAGGCCTAATGCTATTACACTCTTAGCAGCCTACAGCATAGTGGAAACTTAACTTTTATATGTCCTGGGATATGAAAACATTCATGTAGCTTACTTTGTTGTGGTATTTATTTTGTTGCGGTTGGCTGCAACCATACCCACAGTATCTCTGAGGTATGCCTGTATCCTATTTAGGATTCAGAGAAAATCAATAGGATTGTGAAAATAAACTTATAGAAAGTGACATAAATAGAAAATATCCATACTTAACGTCATTCTTTGTGATGATCTAACCACAAGAACTGCATATTTCTCATCTAACTTAAAGCTGTTTTGATTTGTTTTTTAAGTTTGGGTACTACAAAAAAGGGCATTGGCCCAGTATATTCTTCCAAAGCTGCTCGGAGTGGACTAAGGATGTGTGATCTTGTTTCTGACTTTGATGGCTTCTCTGAGAGGTAACTAACTCATTTTTCAAAATGGAAAGAGGGAATGGATTTTCAGAATTTTAAACAAGGGTGCAAATTGGTAAAATCAGTATTTTACTTAAATAGTGGTGGTTGCCTTTTTTTTCTTTTTCATTTGCAAGTTTTTATTACATTCTAAACGGTCCTTAATTTCGCTTTCAATGTCATAAAAAAGTAACATGATGGGTATGATAGCACAAGAAGACAAAGCAGATTATAGCTAAGGACTGGATTCTGGAGTGGTTTTCTGAGAATCACCCAGGCTGGCAGGGGAACGTGGCGGTGCTTTGGTGGGTCAGATTCAGAAACTCTGCCTTCCAGCCAGAAATAATTGACTTCTCAGGTCCTGGGTGAGTTATGGGGTACCGAGCTCACCTTTCAAGGTGAAAGAAATGCCACACTGACACATGCTTCCAGTAGAAAGCTGACCGTGAGAAGCCTGATAATACTCGGGGAGCTGCTCCGTGCCTCAAGCGGGACCTGGTGGCTCCATCTTCCACCGGCTCTTCACACTCTTCTGCTCTGGCAGGTGCCTCCACGGAAGCGCACTCGAGACAAGTGGCTCGTCTGCCGCTGTCTCTGTCATTCATGCTGTGAGGACTGCCCCCTCCGGTTTTCACACAGTGTGACACAGTTAATTCAGATTTCCTTTCTCCTCCCACTTGGGATCCCCCTCCCCCATATCATTTTAATTATATTTTTGGTATTCCCAAGCACGAGTAAAAAAAATTGGAAGTATATCATTTATTTAGGTAGCTCATCTTATTCGTTAAATTTTGTTTCTGATTTCATGTCTCAGACGGTAACTTCAATTTGGGAATTAACTTGCTTTTAAGGTCATTTACCATCTACAGAGGTCTTTTGAATCTATTGATGTTTTTCAGCGTGATATTTTTAAACAGACCTGATGTCTTGATTTATTTGTATTTCTCAGGTTCAAAGTTCTAGCTAACCAGTACAAATCTATATACCCCACTTTGGAAATAGACATTGAAGGTGAATTACAAAAACTCAAGGTAATGCTTTCTGATTCATTTTTAATGTCCTTTTAAACACTTGTTTGCCAGATTGTCATCTGGATCTTTCATGTTAAGGCTTTATTTATGCTAGGAACTGAAAATACAAGAACTAAGAACACATGGTCTTGGCTTTTATGGAGATTTCATTGTGGCTGGAGAAATTAGATACACATTAAATGAAGTGCCACCACAGATATGTGTAGAGTATTATAGTAAAGGGTATTTTTTGTTCTTTTGAAGTCTAAAAGCATGTAGGCCTGAAAGGACATCACATGTTAGAGTAACTTTACATAAAATGGCTTAAACAAAATATTGGGTGAAGAGGAATAGTGCCTGAGATAAAATTAGACAAGGATCAGATCATAGGTCCTATATGTAATGATAGGGACTGTTTTACTTTCCTAGGCTGCTCAAAGCAGAGACCATGAAATGCATTAGCTGGAACAATGGGAATTTATTAGCTTTCAGTTTTGAGGCTGAGAAAAATGTCCAAATCAAGGCCTCACCAAGGCGATGTTTTCTTCCCGAAGACTGGCTGCCGGCGGTCCTCGGCTCCTCTGCCACGTGGCAGGGCACGTGGTGGAATCTGCTGGTGTCTCCCTTCTCTTCCTGGCCTCATTGCCTTCACCTTCTGGCTTCCCTGGCTTTGTCTCTGTGTGTCTGAGTTTCATTCTCTGATAAAGGACTCCAGGAAGAGGAGCAAGACACATTCTAGGCCAGGCCTTAACTGAAGTAACCTCATCAAAAGGTCCTTTTTAGAATAGGTTCACACCCACAGGAATGGATTAGCTTTAAGAACATGCCTTTCTGGGGTACACACAGCTTAAGCCACTGCAGGGACTTTAGCTGGAAATCATGAAAAATAACCAGAATAATTTCCATCAGAAAGAAGACTAGATTTGTGTTACGTAAAAATCACTGACAGCAATATGGGGGCTATGTCAGCAAGGGCCAGATGAGAGAGAGCTTCACAGCCAGCCGCCCGTTTAGGAATGGTACCTCATGGGGTCGCGCTCTTTAGCACGCACCCTGAGAGAGAGTGGGTGCTGGCCCGAGATTGGCATCTATTAGTTATCACTGGTGCCTGAATTAGGCAAGCTTCCTTTGCACCTTCCTTTCATTTCCCCATAGTCTTTGGTGAATTCCAAGTTGCTTCTTGCCTATCTGATTATACTGCTTCTGTAAAGTACCAGCCTCAATTCCAGAACTGAATAGGAGTCTACAAACCTCATATGCCATTCTAGAATGGTCACAGACCTCAAGTCTATTCCCTCTCTAAATTCCTAATAAAAGACTGCCAAGGGATATTCTAAATGTTAGAGACTTGGATTTCAGTGCTTTGTTTGTTGTTTAGAGTAGACTGCCGTTTTCTTTTTTTACATTGTCATACAACAAATATTTGATATTTATTACCAGTAACTTGCAAATATTTATGTGCTATAAGTGTGGGTATGGCCTTTTCATTTCTATATTATAAATATTCCATGTAAATGTAAAGTTAGATAAAGAATAATGAACAGAACTGGGTGAGAAGATTCTCATAGGAAAAACATTGAACCAGGACTTTAAAGAACAAGAGAAAAGAAAGTAAAGGAATAAAAGAGGAATAAGCAAGAGATTGGTAGTCAAGGGGAGACTATACACTCACCAATGGGTGTAACATGCTTAGGTGGGTTCATGAGAGGATCCTGGAATTTCCTTACTCGTCTGGCTAGCTAAATATTTAAACATTTGAAAACAGATTTTATTGCAGTAATAGGCGTTGGGGAAAGCTCTTAATATTACATTTTTATCTGAATTTTAAAATTAAGCAGTATGAACTCCCTAAATATGTGTTGAGGAAATTTTGTAATGCTCAAGTGTGAAATGTGTAGTGTTTGATATCATCTACTAGTAATACTGCTCAGATATTTTTCTGTAAGTGAATACAAGGGAAGAAGAATATTAACAATTTGTGGATATTTGTGTCCTTGGCAGTGCAACTTGTGGCTCTCACCACATTTTGAGAATCATTTTGATGCAAGTTTCAAAACTCAGGCCACATGGATTATAAATGCACCTTCTCAAACACCTCACAGAATGTAAAGGCACAGTGCAGCACAGTCACTTCATTTGTCTGGAAGTTTGTTTGTGGAGTCTGAGTGCCCAGTTAGTGGGAGGTGTTCATCATCGTCTGCAGTAGGTTAACAGAGAGCCTTTGGGTCTCATTGCGTCTCTCTCCTTCTGAAGCTAGCGTCCTCCCGGTCCTGGAGAGCCAGCATGAGTCCAGATCTAACCCCCTGTTGCTGTGCGGTGAGCGCCATCACCCGCCCCTCTGCTTCCCAGTTATCAGAGTGCACGGTTGGAAAGTCAGGCGATTTATACTTGTGCTGGTTGTGCTGTAAATGTATTAGTATGCACTGAGCTTCGCTTTTTGTCTTTGTGTGCAGGGTTATATGGAAAGGATTAAACCAATGGTGAAAGATGGGGTTTATTTCCTATATGAGGCCCTCCATGGACCACCAAAGAAAATCTTGGTAGAAGGTGCAAATGCAGCACTGCTAGATATTGACTTTGGTAAGTGAGATACGATTTATGGGGAGTTTGAGAACTAAAGTACTTGAGATATAAATAATTAATGTTAGCATATAGAAGCTTTAAAGCAAGGCCTTTAACTTGTATATTCTGGAATGATGGAAGTTTGTTGTCATATGCCAATCTGTTTTTAAATGTGTTAAGTTTGGTAGTTCGTTAGAAAAGTATAATCATTGTTTGGGTTCAGTGGGTTTGGGGTTCTTCAAGTTGTGATTTTCATTTTTTGGTTCATGATTCAATTCAGACCTTACCTCCCTGGAGCTGTAAATGAATCCTGTGGAAAGATGACACTTTAATTCACCTGTTTTTTTATAAAAAATATATTAGGAACTATTGTATGTTGATATTAAACATGCATGTTCTCAAACCTCTGAAAGCCTGTTTACCTTAATTAACTCCCTGGGAATGAGACCCGCTGGATGAATCCACAGCATTCCCTCCGTCTTCAAAAGGTTAATGCTTACTAACTTCTTCAGACTACTGCCCCATTAGTTTATCGGCCCTTCCACCTAAGTATCTTCTTTCAAGACTACTGTGGATCTCAGCTTTTATGGACATTTCATTGGCTTTTGTCTCCAAGTATACCAATTAAAGTTTATTTTATCTAATTGATATGTATTTTTGATACCATGATGTGTCTATCCAATCTGAAAAGAAAGCAAAGTATCTAATTAACAGAATAACTAGTTAAATATGAAGGAACTCTTTTGGGGGCGTGGAGGGGTAGAGTGTAGCAGTCTTAGTTAACTCTTGTAATTTCTGAGATTATTCCCTGGATAGAGATCAAAAGCTGGGGAAGTGCTGAATACCACAAAATTCTATACTGCTTTCACTCCCAGAGGCTCCGGCACCATAACTATTCGTATCGTGGAACCAAATGACTTCGTTTCAGACTAATAGAAGACTCTTAAAATACATAGATTATAATTCTACATAGTGGAATAGCAGCAGGGTTTCAGCATTAAATTATTTAGCAGCCCATTAACTGAGAGCCTGCCATACGAGCTGGATCAGTAACTGTGCGTGCGTTCAAGGGGCCTCCAATATAAGCCCTTCGGTTATAGTCGTAACCACCTTTGTTCTTATCTCATCACAGGAAAAAGAATCAAGAATAAAATGGGCTTTGAGAGGGTAGTTACAGTTATGTTCAAGTCTGTCAAATGCCCAGAATGTACTCAAAGGCAAAATCTTCATAGTAATCCAGTTTTAAAATAACGCGTATGTGTAGTGTATCTGCTTTACTGTTTGTGTCCATTTTCAGGCACGTATCCTTTTGTAACCTCTTCGAATTGTACTGTTGGAGGCGTCTGTACTGGCCTGGGTATGCCCCCTCAAAATGTGGGAGAAGTGTATGGCGTTGTGAAAGCTTACACCACCAGAGTTGGCATCGGTGCCTTTCCTACAGAGCAAAACAATGAAATTGGAGAATTATTACAAACAAGGGGTAGAGAGTTTGGTGTAACTACTGGAAGGAAAAGAAGATGTGGCTGGTTGGACCTCGTTTTGCTCAAATATGCTCACATGATCAATGGATTTACGGCGTGAGTGTTCTTCAGGAACATTTCAGGAGATTATGGGACAATTCATGATAACAGGCTTAATGTTGTGGGTTGCAGATTTGAGGTAGTACTCTAATTGAAAAACATCACTCCTTAGCTTCCAAATTGAAAGTGTATTTTCACATGGAAGTAGACCAAGATAGAGGGAAGGATATACAAGGAGAGGGTCTCCAAGTTATCTTCCTAGACATCCAAGGTTGGGAGAAGAGAGTCATGATGCTCTTACATGTGTGTAAGTATATAGGGAGGCAAGATGGATAAGTGGGTGGGTAGGTAAGTAGGTACAAGGTAGGTAAGGAGATAGGTAGGTGGGAAGGAAGGACAAGAGGGAGAAAGGGGGAGAGAGAACAAGCAAGCAAGCATAGAATGTATACAAAAGGGGAGACAGTATTGCACAGTGATGTTTGATTCCCTAGATTCAAATCTCAGACCTGTGCATTATGATTGTGTGACATTGAATAAGCTCATATTTCTGTGCCTCAGTTTCACCATCTTTAAAATTGAAATAGCATCACCTACCTCAAAGGGGCTCGGGAATTAGTTGAGAAATGTAGTGCAAGCATACAGCACCCTGCCTGGCACATTGAACATGTTCAGTAAAATTCGTTAACATAAGTACATAAATGTATTCATACCTGTATTAATTAGGCTTAGTTTTTTTTGTTTTTTTTTTAGCAAATAACAAAACTGAAGGCTCAAAAAATTAATTTGTGGATAAGAATCCCAAACCTAGTATTTTGTCTAATTTCCACAGATTTTCCCTTAAACCCCAGGTTTCCAGTCAGTTTATTAGGAGCGAGTGATGTATCGTGAAGAAACCCTTGCTGTGGTTTCCTCGCTCCCTTTTTTTTTTTTTTTTTTTATTATGGGTAAAAATCAAAATTCTCACAATACATACAAACATTTGTAAAATGATATATAAATATATATGCATATATGTGTATTTGCTTACAAAAATGTTATTTTTTATATATATATATACATATATTTTAAGAAGTGCTTAGATTACCTAAAATATTATACGGAACCCACTCGGATTCCCATGTTGCCCACCTCCCACACCTCCCACCACATCCAACACAAACATCTCCCATAGTGTCAGTCCCTGGCAGAGGGCGGAGATGGTGGTAACCTGAGTGAAGGGAAGGCTGGCGGCACGCGAGTAGACGCCTGTGCACGCCAGCGGCCGTGCCGGGGGCTCCTGGTCACCGTGGCGCGCAGCGAGTGTCGCTGGCTCCGCGGCCACAGCGCGCGGCCTGAACGCCCGGCAGCGCCCACGTGTGGCTGGCCGCGCTCGAGAGAGCCAAGCAAGTGTGCGACCAGCCGGTGACAGTCTGTGACGGTCACTAGAACAGTGGCTCAGCAGTGAGCCAGAGCCTGCATCAGTGTGTCACAGCTCCAGTGCTTCACGCGTGGCAGGCCTGAGCACACGATCTTAGTGTGCTTTCAGAATCGCTTTGGAACTCTTAGATGTCCATGCATTTCCTTTAATCCATCGTCAAATCAGATGTTAGGGGCTTTAAGAGTTTGGTTTTTTAGCATTGTCTTTTCTTCCAAAATTAGGTTGGCACTTACCAAATTGGATATTTTGGACATGTTTACGGAAATAAAAGTTGGAGTTGCCTATAAGTTGGATGGTGAAATCATACCTTATTTTCCAGGTACTCATTTTTTTAGTGTATGTATATAGAGTGATAAAAAGTGAATGTATTAGAGAAATTACATGAAGCTCTTCTTTGTAATTTAGGATGTAGTCACAGGCTTGCTAGGCTCTTTTGAGTAATACAGGTATATTCACTTAAGAGCGCTTGTTTCACAGCTTCCATGCTGGATCATAGCTAGCATGTGCTCACACTCAAAACAGGAAAGAGCAAACCTGGTCCCTCTGAGCCCAGCTCTGCGGCTCCTTCACCTCGCCTTCCCTGTTTTGACACCATCTTCCGTGTAAGCATGGTCTCTGCATCAACCCAGCCTGCCCTCGAAGCCACAGACATCATTTTCTCTAGCCTCTGTTCTCTGTCTAAAGTGAGTGGATGTAGGGAGACTTCCTGTTTGAGGCACTGTGTGCTTTCAGGCTTAGCTGTAGTTATTTCTTCAGTTACTCAGGAAGCTCCATAAATGTTTCCAACCTCCAGAAATAGGGACTGTTAATTTTAATCATCCTGTAAAAACTGGGAATATGCCAGAAGAAGGAAAATTGATTGGCTTAATAAAACTGGTAGGTTTTGTGACTTGCTAATTATAACCTGTCCTTGGGAAATTGAGGATGGCTGCAATTTCTTAGAAAATATACATATATTATTTTTCCTTTACATTTACTAAGAAAAGTTATCTGTTAACATGGGAGGATATTATTTCCTTGAAAAATTGGCTTTTCCAATATGTTATTTCATTGTTAATTCTGTTTCCAAAGCTATTTCAAAGTAAACTCACACACCAAAGAGAATAGTCAATGTAATGACAACATGTGACAAGATCTACCACAGAGACCATTACAGCAAAAACCAACAAGAGAGATAAAATTGGCCCTTTGGCCGGGGGCGCCTCCTGGTGAGAGACTGAGCTGTGAGCCTCAGCTGAGCGCTCTTTTCTCCTGCTGGGGAGTGGAGTGCCCTGCCCCTGCACCCCATCTCCACACAGCTCGCTCCTGTGCTGTTTGGATGTGCTCACATGGCAAAGCAGTGGCCCCATCTGGGACTAGCTCCTGGAGGATGCTGCTTGGTCTCTTTCCCAGGAGGACTTAGAAGAGGGACGTCAGTGGTACGAATAACGCCCTGTGTGGCTCTCATGGTGGGAAAATAGAAGCAAGAGTCCATTAAACTAGAAGCTAAGGCTCCACCCTGCCACTGAATTTCACCAGCAGGTAAAGAAAGGAGCCAGCCACCACCTGGCAGGGTAATTGACCCTGATCAGGGAAAGGAAGCAGGGCTGTTGTTACACAAGGTGCGTGGGGAAGAGTACATTCAACCCCCACCTGCCCTGCAGATACTAAATGGACCGAGGCAGTCAAGGCCTGAGAAAGGCAGGTGAGCAGAGACCGGGTCCCCCAGGAGGCGGGTCTGCGCCCTCAGGAGGCGGGTCTGCGCCCCAGGCCGCACCGCCTGTTTCTTTCCTACACTCATGGTGGGTGACCCCTCTCCCTCTGCTTCCACCTCTCCTAGTCTCCATGGCTCACCTGGTGAGCTGCATTTTTCAAAGCATTCCACTTTCCACTACAGTGGCTCTTACCCTACAGGACAAGGTACAAATACGGAGGTTCTGGTACCTGCCAAGTGTGTTTGTTCCAATTTTATATGTGGTGACCGGAGAAATGACCTTTGGGTGATCTGTGAAACCAGTGGACTCCCAATGAGCTGGACTTGGGCCAAGGTGCCGTTTATGATCTGGCCCCATGTGGCCCCACTGTTAGCAGGCGCCATGTGATGCTTTGGGGCTCATGGACTAAATGTCCACTGAACACTTGAACCCTGCGTGTAGCTATCCTCAAAAGGACTAGGTATTCCTGTGTGTGGTACCCTTGGTAGGGAGTTGCAGAGTTCGACTTCTGAGAACCCGGCCTCTCCTTTGGACAGTGACTTCCAGGTGTGAAATTTGGTTCAGGTCTGGAAATGAGGCAAGTGGTTATTACTTTTCACTGGGTGGCTGCCCTCAGCCCCCTGATATTCCATCCTTGATTTATATTGGCTTATAGCTTGAGTATTGCCCTTGTGAGCTGCCTGTCTGCCTAGCTCCTAACCATTTCCTTAGCTAATAGCCTGGCCCTCTTGGCTGCCGCTCTGGCTTTGCTGCTCATAATGTTAATTAAGCCTTCCTTGCTTCTGAAGTTTAAGTGCTGCATCTGGCCTTTATTATTTGGGGATTCTAACATCCCAGTGCTTTCAGGTGTGAGTCCTGGAGCAGCATCTCCTTCCATAGCCCTGGGGCTTAGAAGATAATCATCACTGAGCTTTTCAACAATACTGATGCCCTTCTCACCGTGACAATTCTTATCACTTGGAAAAGCTTTCCTTCTGATCGCTCCCATGTCTGCCTTGTCAGCTTTCTGCCTTAAATACTTATTCATGCTTCTCCTCTAGGGACTCCAGTGACATAGATAATAGACTTTTTATATATTTTTTAAAAAACAGTTTTATTGAGATATTTTCACATACCATACAAGCCATCCAAAGTGTACAATCAGTGGCTTTTAGTATACTCAGTGTTGTGCATTCATCATCACAAAAAAATTTTAGAACAATTACTCCAAGAAGAAAAACTCCACACCCCTTAGCGGTCACCTCTCCATCCTTCCATCCTTCCCCAGCCCTAAATCATCACTAATTCCATCTTTATAAATTGATTTATCTTTACATTTTATATAAATGGAATCATACAATATGTGGTATTTTGTGCCTGGCTTCTTTCACTTACCATAATGATTTGAGGTTTTTTTTGTTTTTTGTTTTGTTTTTTTTGCCTGATATTAACATCTTGTAACGTTAACATACATCTGTTCAGTTTCCAAGAAAAACAGTCTTATATATACAATATTACCCATAGTCACGTTTCACACGAGGCTTCCTGTGCTATACTGTCCCAGGTTACCTTTTTTAGCTTTCTTTCTAGTGATATACATGACCTTTGACTTTGCCTTTCATCCACTGTCATACCTGGGAACATTTAATTCCAGAAGACAGCTGATTCCAAGGGTTTTGATAAGAGATTATGTGATCCTACAATTTTGGGGTTTTTTTTTCCCCAAAAAGTTGTATAGGTAGTATATACCATGAACAAATACATTCTTTTAACTTTTAGCAAACCAAGAAGTCTTAAATAAAGTTGAAGTTCAATATAAGGCTCTCCCAGGATGGAACACCGACATATCAAATGCAAGGACATTTAAAGAACTTCCTGTTAATGCGCAAAATTATGTTCGATTTATTGAAGATGAGCTTCAAATTCCAGGTAAATAAAAACATTTTATAAACAACTACTTAAATTTTATTTTTTCTATTTTTAGCTTACCTGCCTTCCAGCCTTAAACTCTGGGAACCACAGATCTGTTCTCTATCACTATAATTTTGTCATTTCAAGGTTATTATATAAATGGAATCATACAGTATATTCATCAATTTTTAACAAATAAAAGATCATTATTACATTTGCAGAGTGCTCATGATTTGCAAATATTCATCTTTAAATAATGCTTCATTTGCCTGAAGATAATATATTACCTCTCACACTTTTTGATCCTGTCCTTAATTTCATTAGTCTTGTTCACTCTTGTTTCTTTCTCCCTCTTAATAACAAATCCTTTTGTATCTTTACCATCACACAAAAATGGTTTGTGGTTTTTTAATCTGGGATCAAACCACCTTTGAGACTTGGGGTGGGGAAATTCCTGAGTAGACGATAGTAGAAACGAAAAATAGGAAATCCCATTTGAAAAACCATAAAAGAGTAAAGGATGGATAAAACTTAAAAAAAAAAAAAATGTAAGATGGCCAAGGAGTTAGGCATAACCAAGTTATGTGAGGTGTTTCTTTAACAGATTGCTTTTTTTCTTTTATTTGCATTGATGGAGATTTGAGAGATGAGAAAAGTGAAGTGGGTGGGAGATATCCTCCATATTACATACTTAGAATAAGCTCATAATTTTGTATTGTGGTTCATTGCAAACATGAATCTTACTTTCCAAACTGCTGGCTGTCCCTTCAGCTTGACATAAATTTAATAAGTGTTTTGTTCACTGCTCTGAGTCAACATTTTAAAAAATAAACAGCAGTGAGTCTAACAGTGACCTCAGTAGAACACTGTTTAGGTTTATCCTCACAGTACCCTGTGGAACCCAGTAATTCTGCTGGGCAAATTCCTAAATGCCCTGGGCTGGATCTTGACTCTGCATTCTGATTGGAAATAGGCCGGCTCTAAGGAATGGGGAATAAAAGCACATAGAGAAAAAGAGGTTCCTCACTTTTCCTGTCTTTTGACCCAGTTTAAACGAACTCATCCTTTTCTATTTTGTTAACTATTCTTATCCTTTTTTCCCCCCAGTTAAGTGGATTGGCGTAGGTAAATCCAGAGAGTCTATGATTCAGCTCTTCTAAAGATTTCCAGTGACACCGAAAACACTCCTGGAGAGGAGAGAAAAGAGACTTTCTAACATTTCATTTGTGACCTGAAAATTCAAGAATTTGCAGGAGTTTTGAGCCTTCCACTTGTTTCCAGGCCTTTGTGACGGATGGCTGTTGTGGAAATAAACTTGGCATATTCCAGTGTCGGCTTTCCTAGCTGGCATCATCGCCCTTGCTGCTCGTGGTGCCATGTTTCCTTCTCACGTTTAGTAATAGTTAATCCATGTCGTTTAAATCTAAAATAGAATGATTTCAGTGTAGCTTTTCTTCCTTATTGTCAGTGTGTGTTCTTAGGTTTTACCCCATTAGTTGGTAAGAACAATTAAAGCAGTTTTGCACACGTATTTTTACATTCTGATCATTTAATTTTGTCATTAAAATCTCTGCTGTTAGAAAAATGGTGAAGTGACAGGGGTTCTGTAAACTTTTGTAATGCTGTAAATTCTGTTCAAATTGTGAACTTTTTATTTTCTGCTAAGACCATTGCAAAATTGAGCTCTTGGGAGAGGGGGAGATTCATGGGTCCTTTAATTTGTACAGAATACAGAACTTATTTCCCTCTAAATTATTTAATAAGTTGAGCATTTAATTAAATGTTAAAAGAGGAATAGTGTTCCCCAAAGCAACTTTGATGTTTGGGGGGGGGGAAAAAGTCATTAAAAGATCTGTTGTGATATTTGGTGGATATTTTTCTTTAATTTCAGACATTAACCCTGAAATATATCTTTCCATTTTTATCTTACCATTACCCCTAAATCTAATGGGTTGCTTTTTCAATATTGTGCCTGCCAGTATGCCTACAAAATCATCTGTAGCATCAAAGTGAACCCAAATTGTTAGTCATAACTTTAATCATACCTTTTTTCTCCTTTCTTGAAAAAAGAAGTGTTATTTTGATAATTAGGCTTGACATATTGTGTTGTAGATTGTCCTTCATTGAACTATTTTGAATGTTTAAATTAGGTGCCACTTAAATTTATTTTATTATACTATCAATAGCTGATTAAAAAGAACCAAATATTTCTAGTATACTTTGTGTATTGTGTTTTGTTCTAAGTAATAGTAATGCTACTATATAGGAAGGAGCTTTATCCCTGCAGTATGTGGAGATAAAGTAGGAAGAGATCAAAAACAGACTCTTTATAAGAATCTATTTATCTCTTATCTTCACTAGACATTTAAAATTTTGTTTTGGGGGAGCAGATGTAGCTCAAGCAGTTGAGTGCCTGCTTCCCTCATGGGAGGTCCCAGGTTCGGTTCCCTGTGCCTCCTTAAAACAACAACAACAACAACAATGACAAAACAAACGAATAAATTTAGGGGAGCCAATGTGGCTCAGTGGTTGAGCACCAGCTTCCCACATACAAGGTCTTGGGTTTAATCCCTACCCCCTAGTACCTCAAAAAAAAATTTTTTATTTTTGCTAGACATATTTTTACTAATCCTTGGTTAAAGAAAAATTCTAAAATAGCAGACTTGTACTCACATAAATATATGGTACATCTGATCCTACAAGTCTACTGCTGATCAGTAATGACCTATATGCCAAAATAAAATTCTAATAGAAACTAATTGGGCTTTATTTCTACTTAGTCGTTCCTGTCCCTACTGAGACTTCAAATTAGATTAGCTACCCAGAGATAAAAGCCATACTGCATGTAGCATTTTAAAGTCTACATTCTTATCTTGACTATTAAAATTGCATTATTGAAACATGTTTTTAGTATTAGTCCAGAAGCAGATATAAAGAACCCCTTCTCCAAGTCAGGAGGGTCTTTTTTTATTTTTAATAAGTCTAACTCTCTTATTGATACTGATAGACATTTACTTGGATTTTCAATCAGTTTCAGTGATTCTCTTATTTTTCTTTAAAAATGAGCTGTTTGCTAATTGGAATGGTTAAAAATGAGGGTGTGTTCTTTAGATGTAGCTCAGTCTTTGAAATTATAGATAACTGTCAAATATATATGCCAGAGTTTGCAAGATACCAAGTATGCAGTTGTAACAAGTTCACAGTCTTCCAGAAATTTATTGTCATTGGAACAGTGTATCAAATACACATATATAAATGATAGTATGTGCTACAGAGTACTGTGAAAGAGAAGCGAATCTAAATTTGGAAAGGGTCAGAAAAGCCCTTTAGGGGAAGTAACATGTAAACTGAGAGCAAGTGAATGAGTAGCCAGACAGAGTCATATGTGCAAAGACCCCAAAGCTGGAAAGAATTCACAAAGTTGGCACAACTGAACAAAATGATCAAGGGGCAGATGCAGCTGATTTGGTTGGCAGTAACTTAAAGGAAGACTAAGCCAAGCAACCGAAACGTGTTTCATATTAAAGAAGAGACTTGAGGTCAAAATGGAATACATATGCTTTAAGGGTACATGATGAGAGAACAGAAAAAATCGCTAAAACTAAAAACATGCTTTATTTTTAAATTTCACTAGAAGGGAACTTGATTATATATAACATAACATTGGTTGTTTATTGAATTGTATATAAATTGATTAATATATACTTACGTATTTGCTATACATTATTTATTCTACATTAATTAATATAGGCTGAAAGGGAATGCCAATCCTTGACAAATTAATATATGAATTTAATGCCATTCCAATAAGGATCACCTGTTCCTTTGTAACTGGGAAAAGTGATATTGAAGCTTATGTGGAGAAACCAACATTCAAGACTCTCTTAAGACATTTTTGAAAAAGTAATGAAGCAGGCTATTAAGATAGGAAATCAATAGATGGATCTGGAACCATGTGGACATCAATACCCCAAGATGGCTGCTGGAAGACCCTCGCGAGATTTCTCCTGGAAGCCAGGAGAAGCCCCGAATATTCTTCAGAGGCCTTATAATTGGACCCTCCTGGGGGATTGACGGGTGGGGTAATCAGTCAAAACAGCAAACACCTAGGACTCCTTCCATGCCGTTAGCAAAGGGGTGGAATAATTAACAGTTTAAAAAGCAGGCGCAAAGGTCAAATCTCTCCCCTGCTCCCTGCTCTCCTCGTGTCCTCCCTGCGGGATCAGCTCGCAGGTAAAACCTGGGCATTTATTATCTATCATGGGAAATTGTAGTCTATAAATCAGCCCTCTTTATCACTCTTCAGCCCCTTCCTCTCTGCCGGGGACCCGTGATCTGTTATTTCCTCCCATTTCTCTTCCCTCCCTACCTTAGTAAATTACTGGCCTGACTAACCCGAAGTGCTCTGAAATTCATTTCTGCGGCGTAGTCAAGAACCTAGACAAAATCCGGTAACAGTAAGGTGCTGAGAGAGGAGGGTTTTGCCCACCAGATGTTAAAACATTATAAAGGTGCTATCATGAAAATACGATATTGGCATGGGAAAGAAAAAATACATAAGGGATGTGGAATAAACATTCCAGAATAGATGCAAACATATGGGAAATTAATTTATGCTAAAAATAACATCTTGTTTCTGTGGGGAAAAAGATGCATTAAAAATAAAGAACATGGGAAGCGGCTGTGGCTCAGTGGCCGGCCCGCCCAGCGCGGTGAGCCAGCCCCGGAGAAGACACGTCGAAGGGAGACAAGCAGACACGGGGGAGCGCACAGCAAATGGACACGGCGAGTGCAAGCAGCAAGGGGGGGGGGAAAAAAAAATAGAAAATAAAAAATAACAAATAGTGATAGCACAACTAGTTATGATGGAAGCAAACAGTCTTATGACATTGAATATGAGTTTCAGATAGAATAAAAATCTGTATTAAAAAGATTTTAAATAATGAGAAAGTAATACAGGAAAATACATAAATCTTAGGGAAAACATTCTTAAGAAAAATATAAACTAGAAAAAAGGTACAAATTTGACTAAATTAAAAAAATTTTTTTTTCATGTTATAGTATTAAGAAACCTGAGAAAAAAACAAACTTGGGGAAAAAATACTTTCAATGCATATTCCTAATATACAGAGCTGCCACAAATATGAAAAAGACAATACAATGGCAAGAAATCAACATGAACAGGAAATTCACAGAAAAATGAAGTGGGGAAAGTCCAACTTCCCCTACAGACCAGAAAATGCGAATTAAATGAGATACCATTTGATAAATATATAAAATAAGATCAGTGCTACTAAGGATATGAAAAATCAGCACTTGCATATACTGCTGGTGGGCGTGTGAATTACTGCAACTTAGGGGGAAGCAATCTGGCAACATCTACTAAGATTTGTATTTGCAAATCCTTTGACTCGCCAACACTCCCACGACCAAAAAGGGCAGCCCTTTATTGCATGTAATTGGAAACAACCTGAATTAATAGCATACCAGGGTTGTCTGCAAAACCTTGAAAAAACTTCTGTTAGGTCTATATTATTTAAAAATATTTTAATAATTTTTAATTATTTAAAAATTATTTTTAATGCATCTTTTTTCCCACAGAAACAAAATGTTATATTATACTGATTGTGAATATGGTGGCATACATACTGTCATGAAAACAGCAAGTTTTCTATAGTATGAAAGTGAGGGAAAGGAAAATGTAAAACTCTAATGTATATATTTGTTAGTCTAATCCTAGGACAAAATATGTAAGTATATATTTCAGTTACCACTGGTCTCTTAAGAAAGGGTCCGAGTTTTTCTTTATATGTCTGTTATTTACATTTTTACAAGCATTTACTTTTAAGCATTTTCAACAAATGAGTTATAGCAGTTCCTGAGAATCAATTGCTATTTCAGGTGTACCTGAGAACTGAGTATATTTAGTGATTAATTTCAGGTATCCACATTGTAAATCGTGGTCAGTATAACTTTGGGTAAGTACGATTGGGATGTTGGTTTAGATGAGGCGCTCATCACAGGCATTTGGCATCATTTTTTAGTCTGTGTCTTTAGAAACTAATACCCCAGAGCCATCTGAACATCCAACATGACACAAATTTGAGAGATTGTGAACGAAAGAAGAGTATGCTTTCATGAGATCCTTCAGTCATGGAGTAGATAAGCTAAGAGGTGGATTTTTAAAAAATAAAAAATCAATTTTATTAATACAGATTAATAAACATACAATTAATCCAGAGTATTTACAATCAATGGTATTTGCTATAATCACATACTTGTGTATTCATCTCTTCGATCGTTATTACAGCATTTTCATTATTTCAATTATAATAGTAAACGTAAAGCAGACAAGCAAACAAGAAAATTCCTCAAGAGGTGACCGATTTTGAAAATGCTTCCAGAATTAGGGGAGAGAGAAGATTGGCTTTAATTGTTTCCCACTTTTTTTATTGTTAACGTTAAAGAATAGTTTTGCTGCTGGAAACACCAACATACACGCTTAGCCTAGATGCTCATCTTGAACAGCATCTATCCCAAAAGAATCTACCTGAGAGGAAGATCTCCTTGGGCCCTTCTTATTCTAGTTTTGATATTTGTTTTATTTTCATCAAAGTGTCTCAATAGATCAGCCTTTTCTGGACATTCCACATAAGTGAAACCATTCATATGTGGTCTTTTGCATCTGTTTCCATTTAACAATGTTTTGAGGTTATGCCAAGTACTTCGTTCCTTTTAATATTGAATAGTATTCCATTTTATGGACATGCCACATTTTGTTCATCCATTCACCTGGGTTGTTTCCAGTTTTTTTGGCTATTTTGAATAATGCTGCTATGAACAGTTGCATGCCATTTTGTGGACACACGTTTTCATTTCTCTTGGGTGGATATCTAGGACTGGAATTGCCGGGTGGTATGGCACATTGATATTTAATTTTTAAAAGAAACCTCCAAAGTGCACCACTTGTACATTCCCATCAGCAATATATAAGGGTTCCCATTTCTCCAATTCTTTGTCAACACTTATTATCTTTTTATGACAGCCATTCTGACAATGTGAAATGCTGTCTTATTGTGGTTTTAATTTGCATATTCCTAATGAGACTAATGACATTCCAGCATCTATTTGTGGCCATTCATATATCTTTTTTGATGAAAAATCTATTCTAATATTTTGCCCATTTTTGGTTTTGGGGTTTGAATTATAAGAGGTCATTATATATTCTGGATACAGGTATTTTATCACATACATATTTTCCCCCAGCCTGTGGTTTGTCATTTCATGTTTAGTGATGTCTTTTGTTTTTTAACAAATCAATTTTATTGATACATATTAATAGAGCATAAATCCATTCAAAGTATACAATCATTGGTATTTGGTATAATTACATAGTTGTGCATTCATCACTTCTATCATTATTAGAGCATTTTCATTATTCCAATAATAATAAGTAAAAAATCACCTCTCAATCTCCCTATGCTTCCTCTGCCATACATAGCTGCTATTCTGGTTACAGCTCTCTAGTTTATTTGTATTTATATTTTGTAAAAGTCACATATGCAATATCATCCATATTCGTGTTTTACTTGAGGTTTCACTATCTTACAGAGTCCCATGGTACAGGTTTTAGCTTTCCTTCTGGTAATATACATGACCTTAGCCTTCCCCTTTCCACCGCTGCCACACCCATATACTAGCTTGGTGAGTTACAAACACCACGATGTGCTCTCACATTTCCTATTCATTTCCAAAGATTTGCAAACAACCTTTTTACCAATTCTGCACAGATTAACCCTCAGCTTTCCACTCTCTGCCCTCATTCTATTTTCTGGTGACTTTAGTGATGTCTTTTGAAGTACAAAAGTTTTAAATTTTGATCTAGTCCAATTTGTCAGTTTTTTTCTTTTGTAGATTCTGTTTTTGGTCTCGCATCTAAGAACTCTTTGCCTAACCCAAGGTCACAAAATTTTTTTGTTAAACATTTAGGCCCATGCTCCGCTTTGAGTCGTGTATGGTGTGGAGTAAGAGCCTAACTGAATCTTTTTGCTCGTAACTATCCAATTGTCCCAGCACCATTGTTGAAAAGAAAATGCTTTTACCACTGAATTGCCTTGGCACCTTTGAGCTACTTTTGTCCTTATGCCAGTACCATGTTGTTCTGAATATTGTAGATTCACAGAATGTTTTGAAATGAAGACATGTAAATCCTCCAAATTTGTTCTTTTTCAAGATTGTTTTGACTATTCTGAGCTTCATATAAATTTTAGCATCAACTTGTCCTAAAAACGAAAGAAAAAAAAAAAATAGCCTGATGGAATTTTTATATAGATTGTGTTGAATCTAAAGCACAATTTAGAAAAAATTCCTTTTAATAGCTGCTTTAGGCAGAATTACAGTCTCTTAAAGCTGTCCTTGCCCTAATTCCGGGAGCCTGGGCGTCCTTGCATGGCACTCTGTGGGGAACTGGGTGTGGGGGGCTGCCCTACGGGGGGCTCTGGCCACTGTTGTTGCTGCAATTGATCTTCTAATGCTAAACTAACCTTGCATTCCTGTGCTGAGTTTCACTTTGTCATGGTGTAAACATTGCAAGGTTTGGTTTGCAGATATTTTTTGAGGATTTTTTGCACCTATTGCAAAATATTTCAGGAATATTGGCCTGCGGTTTTGTCTTGTTTTTTTCTTCATTTGTTTTGGTTTGTTTTTTTCTTGTGCTGTTTTCATCTTGTTTTGGTATCAGGGTACTACTGGCTTTTTAGACTAAGTTAGGAAGTGTTCTCTCCTATTTTCTGGAAGAATTTGTTAAGGATTGATTGGTATTATTTCTCTAAATGTTTGGTAGCTTTCACTAATGACATTCTGTAGGTTTATGCTTTTTTTTGAGGGGGGGGAGGATTTTTAATTACTAATTCAATTTCTTTACATATTACAGATCTACATTTCCTGTTTCTTCTTGAGTCAGTTTTGGTAATTTGTGTCTTTCTAGGAATTTGTCCAATTCATCTAAGTTATCTAATTTGTTGGCAGAAAGTTGTTCATAATATCCCTTATAGGTAAACCTTTTATTGTCTGAAAGTCCCCTCTTAATTCCTGACTTTGGTAATTTGTGTCCTCTCTTTTTTTTTTTTTTTTTCTTGGTCAATATAGCTAAAATGTTGTCAGTTGATTTTTTTTCCAACAACAACAAAAAAAACTTTTGGTTTCATTGATTTTTTTCTCTTGTTTTTCCAATTTTGAATTCATTGCTTCCCACTCATTTTTTTTTTGGGGGGGGGGGGGGGCTGTGCATTTAGTTTGCTCTTCTTTTTCTAGTTTCTAAAGGTAGAAACTCAAATAATTGATTTCTCTCTTTTCTAATATTGTAATTTATAGCAATAGATTTCTCTCTAAACACTGCTTTAATTATATCCCATAAATTTGGGGGCTTTTGTTTGTTTGTTTGTTTTTAGGAAGTACAGGGGATCAAACCCAGGACCTTGTACGTGGGAAGGAGGCACTCAAAGCACTGAGCTACACCAGCTCCCCTCCCATAAATTTTGATACTTTATATTTTTGTTTTCATTTGGCTCAAATATTTTCTAATTTCCCTGATGATTTCTTCTTTGGCCTATGGGTATATTTAGAAGTGTGTTGTTTAATTTTCAAAATGTGTGGATTTCCCTAATCTTCAGTTGTTGACTTTGAATTTAATTCAATTGATGTCACAATCGAATTAAATATACTGTGTGTGATTTCAGTCCTTTAAATTTGTTAAGACTGGTTTTATGGTCTAGCCTCTATATGGTCTTTTCTGAAGAATGCCCCACATGCACTTTTAAAAAAAAATGAGTACTCTGTCGGCGTAGGGTGTGGTGTGGATAGATCTCGGTAGGTTAAATTAGTAAATAGTATTGTTCAACTCTTCTATATACTGCTGAGTTTCTGTCTAGTTGTTCAATCCACTAAGTGTGGGTATTGACGTCTCCAATTATGGTTTTTGAATTTTCTATTTCTCCTTTCATTTCTGTCAGTTTTTGCTTCATGTATTTTGGGGCTCTGTTATTAGGTTTCTATATGTTTATAAATGTTATATCTTCCTGAGAAATTTACCCTAATTATCATTATAAAGTGTCTTTGTCTCTATTAACTTTTTGGTCTTAATCTTTATTTTGTCTGATATTAGTATAACCTCTCCAACTCTATTAGGATTACTGTTTGCATGGTGTTTGTCCATCCTTTTACTTTCAACCTCTTTGTGTTTTTGACTCTAAAGTGTGTCTCTTGTACACAAGCATATTGTTTTTCAATCCAGTCTAAAAAGCTCTGACTTTGGGTTGGAGTGTTTAATCCATTCATATTTAATCTTGCTATTATATGGTTGGATTTACATCTGCTATTTGTTTTCTGTCTCATATCTTTTTTTGTTTCTTTGTTCCTCTTTTACCACTTTCTTTTGTATTAAGTAGATATTTTCTAGTGTACCATGATCCTTTGATTTTCTTTGCTATAATTTTCTTAGAGGTTGTCCTAGAGATTACTGAATACATCTTGCCACGACCAGTCATACATGTATATGTTTTATTTTAAATCATCAAATAAGTAAATTTTTTTACACATTTATCCCTTGTTCCATCAAATGTAAACAGAATCTGCCAATTCTCTACCTCATAAGATATTGCTTTCATTGTTCCCTTTATCATTCTTATCCCATAATTTCATCTCCCAAATTTACCTTTACAGTTCTGTATAATTGATAGGTTTAATAATATTTACATTTATTCTATTCTATGGCAAATTTTTAATTTTTCACACTTTTTCTCTAGGTTGATTCTAAAAGTTAAAAAATCACTAATCGGCGTTTCCAAGTTTTGTATGCAACTTTTTTGTTTTTCCTAGAGGTTTTAAATGCCTTTTTGCCTTTATCCTACCTTTGATTAAGAAGGGAGAAAAGCTATCTTCCAAAGCATTTCATCCTTCCACTCCTGAGTTTGCAACACAACTGACATCATGGGACTTCCCAAAGTTCTTGGCTTGCTTCTATTCCATGTCTTCTCCCTTGGTTTACTTCTCCATTTTGCTGGAGCACATTATCAAGTAACTTTCTAAGATAGGATGTATGTGAGGTCAGCATTTTAAATTCTTACCTCTATCTAAAAATGACTATTTTATCCATTTGTTGAATTAATAGTATGATTAGGTATAGAGTTATATATTGAAAATGATTTTCTCTCAGAACTTTGAAGGCATTTTTCTATGCTTCTCATTCAATTTGTTAATGAAATAGAACTCTTCTACAAGTCCTATTCTTATTCTTTGTCGATGACCTGCTATTTTTCTCTCTGGAAGCTTTTAGGATCTTCTCTAGCTTTGGTGTTCAGAAGTTTCACAATGCTGATCCTATCTTTATTTTTTTCCTGCTAGGCAATAGTACCGGATCTATTATTTGGAATACTGCTGACTTGAGCTCTGTGAAAATATATTTCTTTGATGTTTCCTCTACTCTATATTTCTCTTTCTCTCTAGAATGCTTATTAGCCAGACAATGCACCTCCTGATTTATTGTTCTGTCTTTATTTGATTTCATATTTTAATGTATTTGCCCTTCTGTTCTATATTGATTTTTTTTTCAAACTTTTCTTACAATACTTCAAAATTTTTCATTCCAACAACATACTTTTAATTTTGAAGAGCTTTTGGAAAGATTGTTATTTCTTGTTTGGGGGGTGTAATTATTTTGTCAAATCCCTCTGTAGAAGATAAAGTTGTTTTATTTGTTTGGTTTAAATTCTCTTGTGTTCCCTGAATTCTGTTTCCTTTGGGTTCACATCTCTTTATTTTTGTCTTTCTTTTTTTCTCCAAACAAACACTCCCTCCCCTCACTCCCTGGTAATCTCTAACACCTTTTCCATCTCTTCTAATATGCTCTTTCTAGTCATCTCTTGTAAGTGATATATCATACAGTACTTGTCCTTATTTGTCTTGCTTATTTCACTGAGTATAATGTTTTCAAGGGTTCTTTCATGTTGCAGCATGTCTCATACATAACTTCATTCTCCTTTCTTATACCAAATAATATTCCATTGTGTGTGTGTTTATCCATTCATTTGTTGATGGACACTTGGGTTGTTTCTACCTTTTGGCTACTGTGAACCTTGGTGTACAAGCTGCTCTTGTTTTTCATGTTGTGTTATTTGTTCAAATATCTGGTGATCCTTGGTTGGTCTTTCATATCCAAGACTAAGGCAGTGTAAAGCTATGGGGGAAGTTCATGCATTGCTAGGTTTCACTTTGGGGAGATTGAGTAGGGTGCCAACTCGTATTCTGGGGGGCTCCTCCTAAGGGCCAGAATGTGGGCTTCTCTTCAGAATGTCGGCATTCTGCTTGCTGAGACAGTTGTATCACAGACTTCAGTTAACCCTTTCCCCAGTCCTATGTCTTGCTGCAGCCCAATGCTGTCCCTGGGTTTCTAGGTGCAGAGCCTCCTCAGAGCCTGGATGCTGATAATCTTCCTCCTTGGCTTTGTCCCACAGAGGTGATAGTTTGAGCAGATGCAATTATATTCCTACCTGGCCCCATGGATAACCATAGATCTACTTGTAAGATGGTTTTGCACCAGCCACAGGCTGGTAGGAGGGCTAAGAACAGATAAGTTCTCTTCAGGGGGATCTTGATTCCCTGCCCTAGGCTGACCACCTTAATCTGAAAAGAATTTGCAGCATGTAAATATTTTAGGATTGTAGCCATCTGGATACACACTTAATGGTCTAACAGACTCACCTAAGAACACTGTTATTTTGTTCGAATACCATGGTTATTTTAGTTTAAAAGCATGTCTTTTGAAAGGCGCCTCTCTTCGCAGCAGTAGAACTCTGGCAGTGAATTCAGTGGTCTAGGATTTGATGATACCGTGCCTAATTTCTGGTCATAATCTGGAATTTAAAACAAATTAATGAACTATTGTAAGAATACCCACTCTTAAATTTTAATACACTGCCCTTTTAACAACAATTGGGTACAATAACAATGTTAACTTACAGGATTTAAGACAAAGGACTGCATTTAAAAGATGTGAGTAAAGGACTTACTCAAAAGGTTATTTCTTTGGTTCAGTCTGATTGAGATATTATTGAATTACACCAAAATGTAAAAAGAAGGACATAAATCACACCTTAATTCTAGACCCCAAAACCATTTATTATATTATCAATGGGCCACTTTGTGTCAAATCACAGTTGTTACCATCCCTAAACCCATACCATACCCAAAGGAATTCCCTTGTATCTTATTCACCCCTTGGCCACAGTCACTATCAATCCTGTTTCTCTAAATGTAAGGGTTCAAGGAGGGATTAGGCTGAATTCAGCAACCACTGCCTCTAGGCTTGCAGAGCCCAGACCTGAGTTTTTCACTGCTAGCAGCATGACCAAAGCTGTGCCCTGTGTTAGGTATCTCACCTGTGTACTTTAATGTTCACAGTACCCTCAGAGGTGCCTGGATATTATCACCATCTCAAAGAGATGGGCTGCCTGCCCACATCTACAGTTTCTAAGAGGTGGAGACCACACCTGAGCCTGGATTGTCACCCTCCCAGGACCTACATCTTCTCACTCTTCTGTTCCACCTTCTATAACACCTCAACAGCATTTCAAGACATAAATATCTTTTCATATCAAGATTGGATAACATCTTACTAACCCAGGGAGTATGACTAGAAATGCCATCTGTGAGGACTTGTTAAGTAGGTCAGATTATTCTAGGACAATTAAGTGGGATCCTGACTGTACAGTAACCAGATGACTTCTCGAGGCATATTATGGAACCAAACAGCAACTCTCGCCTTCTGGAGAGTTCAATTGTATTCCAGGAAAATACGTCAAGGTTGCTTCAAGGTGTGCAGAATCCTACTCAGAGTCCTTAGTGGTGCTTGGAGTTACAGAGGAGCTGAGTCATACACATATGCAACCAGATGAATTCAACAAATTGGGGGGGGGGGTGGCGGGAGGGGGGATTCGTTCTGCCATTCCACAGACACTGGATGCTATCAAGCCAGAAACATTTTGTGCACACTGGGGACACTGTGTAAAATGATTATTTGGTTTTCCTTTCATTTTACAAAGTGAAATTATTGTTCAAGTGGACATATGGCAGTGACGCCTTTGAAAGCCATCACTGAAAATTAAAAAAGAAGAAAGAACCACAGAGAGACTGTAACCAGCTTACTGTAGTAGTCCATGCAGTGAAACACTGTAATGAACCTGCCTTCTCCCATTTCATCCTTGCTCTCCTGAATACACGGAGGAGGGAGAGGGGGATGAAAGGAGCCTGGGGGCAGCCCTTGGATTCTTCTGCTGCACCCAGACACACACATGCCCCTTGCTAGGGATTGAATTTGAGTCACATCCTCCACTAAGAACTGTTTCAAGCCCGAACCCCTGTCCTGTGGGTTTGAACTCATTCGTAAATAGGATCTTCAAAGATGCTAAGGCTGAACTGCATCGGGAACTTAACCCAGGATGACTGGAGTCCTTAGAAGCAGAGGCAGTTGAGCATGGTGGGAAAGGAGGCAGAAGGGGACAGAAGGCAGCGTGATGGAGGCAGGGCTTGTGTCATGGATTGTAGGCAAGCCGCTACCAGAACACTCCAGGCTTCGGAGAAAGCGAAGTCTGCCAGTGGACTTCTACCTTCCAAACCCCGTGACACTAAATTCCTCTTGTTTAAGCTGATCAGTCGTGACATTTGCTCCAGGAGAATCAGCAAACTAAGGTACCCCCCACCCCCCCTGACTGCTCCCAGGCGAGCACCCGGAGGATGCTGATCTAGAGCCCAGACAGGGCTCCCTCAGACGGGATGAGCAGCTGGCTTGACTCACCAAACTTGTAGAATGGCAGGGAATAGTCTCTTTGGTAAGTGGTTTCTTTATACCATGGTTCAGCGGGCTTTGAGTGTCTTCGGAAACAAATATATCGGATGAGAGTTTGTTGGTCCAGTTGAGGTGCATGGTGACTTTTCCCCTTGGGTGGAATTGCCAAGTCTATGAGAGGTCTAAATGAAAGTAGAAATGGTTCATTGAACACCCAGGAAAAGACAAGGGTTCCATTTTCTCATCAGCTGAAATTGAGGCCTTGAAGCTAACAAGACAGGCTCGGCAAGACTCCGCAGCTCGAAGGCCCGCCCTAGAAAAGTTGTCAAGTAGATAGCTCGGTGTTGCTCCCCACTTTCGCGTCCCTCCTTTTCCTTGGTGCACGGATCCCAAATGGTACCTGCACCAAAACCTACACTGGTGAAGAATGTTGTTTAGGTGGGAAAATGTGTGAGGTACCAGAAGCGAGGCATATGGGAATCCATATATTTTTTAGGTAACATTTATGTAATCTAAATATCTTTTAAAAAAATAGAAAAATATCTTTAATTTAAAAAAAACCACCTACACTGGATCTGCCCTTCCGGCTCCTCCAGCTCTCCCTGCTTCCCTTTTCCGCTGTAATTTTCCTGTAGATGTCTGGCTCCCTGAAGGGAGCAACACTTCCTTTTAGCCAGACCACCCTCTACCGTGTGTCTTGGCATTCGATGAACCTGAAGTCCGTTTTAGCCTTCCTGTACCCTCTGAAGGCCAAAGAAAAGAAGAATCAAAACATAATGAAATAGTTTCATATACTAGGCGTGTACCTTGGTACAACCTGTTGAGAACAATTTGGTGACAGGGATTACGACTTTTAAAATGTACATACATTTTGTCCTAGAAATGCCAGCAATTAGGGATGGCAACAAAGATTTAGCTATATGAATGTACTTCAAAGTGTTTTTATGACGATAAAGAATGAAAGTGACGTTAATGTAAAAAATAGGGCATTAGTTAGATGATATACATAAATACATAGGAATACCGTGCCACCATTAAAAGTGGTGCTGTTGAATTACAACTTCTGAGACAGAAAAAAGTCCACAATGTATTAGTAAGGTTAGAAAAAGGTTTCAGTTGAATTCTATACTTTAATGGGTGAATTATAGAGTATGTGAATTATCTTAATAAAGCTGTTACCAAAAAAAAAAAGGTTTCAGATGTTCTCATCCTATTTTGTTATAAATCTGGAAGGCTCTGTGAATGATTATCTCTGGGTGCTGAGATTATAGGTGAGTTTCAGTTTATTCTTTTGATTATCAATGTTTTCTAAAGTCTCTAATAAATATGTGTTATTTTTGTAATATGGAAAACAATGAAAGTTTTTTCATAATCTATAAAATAGATGAGATCAGCTTCTTTAGATGTGAAAAATAGTAAATATTGGCTGAGATTTAAGAACACATAAATTTTAATCAAGGTGACTAGTACGTAGTCTTAGGAAAGCTGGATTGTATCACTGGGACCTAATCACACAAGTGAGGCAACTGAAACTTAATCAGAATGAATTGCATTTAATTGTGTAAAAACGTGATTGTAATGTAATTGCCTTCCATAAAGAAAGAATGTGTGAGTGGAAGTGGAGCGGCGCAGCTGAAGTTCAGATGAGGCAATGGCAGATGCTGGCCACCAAGCCCAGGTCCACCCCAGCTGGACTGCAGCCAGCCTCGGCCCTTGCCCTGGGTTTTCAAGCAATACAGCAGTGTCCTTCTGAAGACTTACACTCAAAGGGGGGCCTCTAAAACTGAGCGCACCGAGTTGGTCGAGGAATATCTGTGGAGAAGGTAAGACATTAAACACCTATCAAATCGCACAATGGCTATAACAGCTAAACTTAGGACTGACACTAAAAGCTGTGTTATGTCCTGGGGCGTCAGCTTGTCGGTTTTTTTTTAATCTTTTCTATTTTTTAACTAGAAGCTTAATAAACTCACAGTATGGCATATGCATTTAGTTTTCCTCTTAAGGCTAATCTTGGGAAGGCACAAATCTTCTCAGAGGCAAGTAGCATCAAGGTACCCTTTAGCTCAGCCATCCTCTGGTGGGAGGACTGACCTTTGGGTGCAGGGCAGGGGTGAAGAGTCGCGGGCTGAGGATGGGCAAAGTTCATATTGAATACAATATAGGGGGTTGCCCCCGAGGCGGGGCCAGGAGCAGCTGTGGCAGTGGGCTTCTGCCATTTCCTTTCTCCTCTATCCTCTCGTCTATCCTCTGGCAGAATGCATAGCCCTAATAAGAGTTTAACATAAGTCTGCATTTGACTTGGAACTGAGACTCAGAAAATGTGGATGGATTCAAGTCCCAGCTTTTACACCAGCTATGTGACCTCACGCAAGACACTTCCCTTCTCTGGGCTACAATTTAATCATCTAGTTGAATCAGAATACTCTAAAGGTATTTCGAGTTTGATCATCTATTAAGTTTAGACCATATGCTGCTTTAAACCACAGATGATATGTGGCAGTTGGAAATTATTTTACGAATCCCAGAGAGGAGCTAATTCATCCTTGTGGGTATGAGAACCTTTGACTGGACTACGTCAGTGAGGCATGACTCAGGTTGAGTCTCTCCGCTCTTGCTGGGTCTGCTGTAAGTGGAGACACACAGGGAAATGGAGCTCTGCCATATTTGATTCTGCCATGTGAGAGAAAGGAGAGGCCATAGGGAGAGATGGGCCACTTGCCTGATAGCTTGAAGCTGAACTTGGGAAGAAAGCAGGGCAGCCGAGCCTGAGAGAGGAGGTCCAGTAAGAGACAAGCCCTATGCCTGGTTGCCCACAGCTGAGCTCTGGGAGACAGTACAGCCTAGAGGGGAAGGCAGAGACCTCAGCAGAGGTTACCCGCCCTCTTGCTTCACCACGTGGCAGCTGACTTTGGTGAGAAAGCACCTCTTATGGTGCCTTGAGTTGACTTTTCATGGCCTTGGAACTGTAAGTTTTTACCCCAAATAAATTCCCTTTATAAAAGCCAATCCATTTCTGGTACATTGCATTGGCAGCCCTTTGGCAAAGTAAAACATGGAAGATAATCAAGAATTAACTATATCAAAGGCAGTTAAGAAGAGAAATTAGTAAAATATACTAGACGATGCACTAAAAATAATGGCAGTCATATGTTGAGTGCTTATGTGTTCTGGAATTTTAATTCAATTTTTTTAAAACAGATAAGGCAACTGATAATCAGAGAATATATCCCAATTGTCCAAGATCAAACATTTCATATGTTACTCAAATTGCTGCTCTTAACTACAGTTGTTTCCAGTCTCCCAAAATTAGAAAATAATGTCAGAGTGCCTATGGTTTTTTTCTTCTTTCTTTCCTTTTGTTAAAACAACACCTAGAAGAACAGAAATTATTTAGGCCAGACTCATAATTTTACTGAGAAGGAAACAGTGTCAGGAAGGTAGTCGTTTGACCAATCTGAAACACTAAACTCATGGTGCATCTTCTCTGATGATCAAATAAAATCCTATATTTATTGCTAGTTATAAAAGGAATATATGAGACATATTTCCAGGGAAGATGGAGGAGTAGGGGAGCTCCAGGACTCAGTCCTTCCACCAAAACAACTATTAAACAGGCAGGAAATGTCTGGAACAGCTATTTTGAAGCTCCAGAGGCCAGAGGAACACTGTATATCATCCAGGGACGAGTGAAGGAACAGACGGATAAACTGTAAACTGCTCTCTCTCTACCAGCATCCACCCCCCCACTCTCACCTCAGGCCACCTTGGGGTCCAGTCCCTGGCCTGCTGCTGGTGACAGAAAGGGTCATAAAAATCCTCTTCCCCAAGAACAGGGGTGGGCATGGCTGATCACTTATCATGGCTTTTGATTAGTGAATTTGTATTGCTGAGTCACAGCTCTGAGGGCAGCTGTGGTTTAAGCCTGCCCCCAACAAAGGTGGCAGCAGCCTCTGTTTCAACTCTCCCCAGATGGGGCAGAAGTGGTGGCGATTTAAAGGCACAGGGCTTCCTCAGGGCTAAAGGGGGACAGTTAACTGAGGGGCTGCGTTTGCTGGTGAGGCCAGGAAAGTTCAGCTTTGGGAAGTAATCAGAGAAGCTTGTGGTGCTCTTCCTGACCCTTCCCCAGGGCACTTTGGGGCCGGTCTGCGCCCCCTTCATGGGTCCCTGCCCTGTTTTGTCTGGAAAAGACTGACTTGGGAAAGTCTTCTCCAGAGTGACCGTCCTCCCAGAATATACACTCCAGGCAAAAGCAGCATGAGATAATGAATGGAGTGTGAAAAACTATAGAGGCAGACAGTCAGGGACAAAGGCCTACAGGCTTCAAGTATCTGGGAGAGAGGGGTCTGTCCCAAGGGAAAGAAAGGGGACAACCAAACTCCTATAAACAGAGGAACTTCAAAAACAACTAACAAGCAAAGGCCCAGGATAAGACAGAGGCCCCAAAAGACAGGGAAAACCCTGCACACTGCAGTCACCTTGGGCAGACCTTCTTGGGCTGAAGCTCAAGAAAATCTCCATCTTTTCATAGCTGGTTAGAAGTCCAGGAAACAGACATCCCAGGGAGTAAATCCCAGGTTTAACACTTTAAAATATTAAATGTACAGTGTGCAACAGAAGAGTAGAGACAAAGAAACAGGGAATGATGGCCCACCCAAAGGAAGGGGATAAAAAATAGAAAATATCAACAAAGAAGATGAGAATGTGCACATACCGAAAAAGCCTTTAAAAAAAAAATGATCTTAAAAATCTTCAAGGAAATGAAGGAAAGTAACGAGAAAAAATTAAAGGATATCAGGAAAACAATGAATGAACAATATGAGAGTCTAAGTAAAGAGATAGAAAATTTTGAAAGGAACCAAACAAAACGACTAGATTTGAAGACCACAATAACTGAAATGAAAAATGCCTAGGAAGATTTCAAAAGCAGATTGGAGTTGGCAGATGAAAGAACCAGTGAATTTGAAGACAAGACATTTGAAACGAGTCAGGTTTAGGAACAGAAAGAAAAAAGAAATAGTAAAAGTGAAAATAGCCTGGGACGGCTATGGGACACCATCAAATGCACCAATAAACACATTATGGGAGTCCCAGAAGAAGAAGAAAGAGAGAAAGGGGCAGAAGGCATGTTCAAAGAAATAATGACAGAGAACACCCTAAACTTAGCAAAAGATGTGAAGGTGCACATCTAAGCTCAGAGTACACAAAACAGGATAAATGAAGACGAATTCACCCTGTCATATACTGATTACACCACCAAATGCAAAAGACAAGGAGAGTGTTCTGAAAGCTGCAAGAGAAAAGCAGCATGTTACATACATGGGAGTTCCTATTAGACCAAATACTGATTTCTCATCAGAAACCATGAGGTAAGAAGCTGTGGGTTGAAATACTTAAAGTGTTGAAGGAAAACAACTGCCAGCCAAGAATTTTATATCTGGTGAGACTCTCTTTCAAAAATTAGAGAGAGGTTAAGACATTCTCAGATAAACAAAAGCTGAAGGAGTTCACCACCGCTAGACCTGCCCTACAAGCAATGCTAAAGGAAATCCTTTCAGACTGGAAGGAAAAGTCACTAGACAGTGATTCAAAGCAGCATAGAGAAATAAAGACCTGCAGTAAAGGTAACCAGTTGGGTGATTATAATCTCTGATATTATTGTCTTGTATTATTCGGTATGTAACTCCACTTCTTACTTCCTATATGCAAATGCATAAAGAGTAATGATAAATTTAGGTTTTGGACATACAGTGTACAAGGATATAAGTGGTAACAAGTACAGAAAAAATAAAAGGTGGGAGGACAGAGGGGTATAGGAAAAGTATATGTGCATTCTATTGAAGTTAAGTTGGCATCAAACCAAATATGATTGTTATATATTTAGGATGTTAAATTTTAACCCCATGGTAACCACAAGGAAAATAGATAAATATATATATATATCCAGACAGAAACAGTCTTCTTGACAGAAATGGAAAAGTCAATCATCAAAGTTACGTGGAAGGGTAAGTGCCCTGAATATTTAAAGCCATCTTGAAAAAGAAGAATGAAGTAGGAGGACTCACACTTTCCAATGTTAAAACTTATTACAAAGCCACAATAATCAAAACAGCATGGTACTGGTACAGGGACAGACATATAGACCACTGGAATCTAATTGAGAGCTCAGAAATCAACCCTCACATTGATTTTTGACAAGAGGGCAAAGACTACTTATTTGGGAAAGAGCAGTCTCTTCAACAAATGGTGCTGAGATAATGGATCTCCATTTGCAAAGAAAAAGAGGACCCCCTAGCTCACACCATATACAAAAATCAACTCAAAATGGATCAAAGACATAAACATAAGAGGCAGAACTATCAAAATCCTAGTGGAGAACATAGGGAAGCATCTTCAGACACTTGTGTTAGATGATAGTTTCTTAAACTTTACACCCAAAGCACAAGCAACAAAAGGAAAAATAGATAAATGGGACCTTGTCAAAATTAAAAATTTTGTTCGTCAAAGGACTTTATCATGAAAGTACAACTGCAACCTACACAATGGGAGAAATTATTTGGAAAACACATATACAATAAAGGATTAATATACAAACTATCTTAAGAAATCAATCCTTCAACTTAACAACATAAAGGCCAACAAACCAATTGAAAAATCAGCAAAAGACTTGAAGCATAACATCTCTCCAAAGAAGATATACATATGGCCCCAAAACACATGAAAAGATGCTCATCATTATTAGCTACAGAGAAATGCAAATCAAAACCACAATGAAATACCATTTCACACCCATTAGGATGGTTGCTATTTTTTTTAATGGAAAATAAAAAGTGATAGAGAGGATGTGGAGAAATAGAGACACTCATTCGTTGCTGGTGGGAACTGAAAAATGGTGCAGCCACTGTGGAAGGCAGTTTGGCAGTTCCTCAGAAAGCTAAGTATAGAACTACCATATGACCTGGCAATCCCACTACTAGGATATATCCACAAGAATTGAAAGCAGAGACTTGAACAGATATTTGCACACTGATGTTCATAGCAGCATTATTCACAATTGCCAAAAGATGGAAGAAACCTAAGTTTCCATCAACTGATGAATGGATGAACAAAATACAATGAAATATTTTTCAGTGGTATAAAGGAATGTAGTCTTGATACATGCACCAACATGAATGAAACTTGAAGACATCGTGTTGAGAGAAATAAGCCAGGCAAAAAAAAAGGGCAACTATTGGGGGCAAGATGGCATCAGTTTACGAGGGCACTCACTAACTCACTCTTGGAGGACGGCTGATTGGGGACAGTATCCTGCCTGCGTGGTCAGTGCTGGGGGTGCACAGAGTGAGAACCTTGGGGACATCGATCTGGAGGGAGCTGGACGGCAAGGTGGATTGTTCAGGAAAGAATCGTGCTGCTAGCTTGTCTCTTCTTTGCTGTGCTGCTTCTTCCGTGATTTCCCATTCTCTGTCTATATTGATTTTGTCTCCCAACACTATGTCTTTTCCTTCCTTCATCTTTCTACCTTCTGCTTTCTGTTGTGGTTCTTATATACCACCTTTTTTCATTAGCCCACAACTTCAAGGATGTCAATTTCTATTCTATCTATTCTGTTTTCTTCTTTTTTATTATTATTAACTTTTTCCTTTCAGCCCTTTCTCTAATCTTTCTCTCTCTCCTCATCATTCTGGCCTTCTAAATCATTATATATATTTTCCTCTATTTGGTTTCCCAGTCCATTGTAGGTACTCCACTTTTTTCCCTATTACTCTACACTGCCTACATGAGTTAAATATTCATTTTACTAAGTCTTATATGGCCCCTCTTCTAACTTTTATCCATATTACTATTATCCTTCTTCCTTTCTCACATCTTTTGATTCCTCTGGCCCCAATCTTTTGCCTTCAAGGGAACATAGAAAGAAGCAAGGAAATAAAATAAGGAGAACTAAGTGTCAAAGAGAAAACTTAACACACACACAGAACTACCAGCTAAATAAAACCCTAGAGCAGAGAGAGAAGCTAATCAACTGAATAAACCCATGAAGATAAAATGATGACTAGAGGGCAACAAAAAATTACAAACTACACTGAGAAACAAGAAGACATGGGCCAGTCCAATGAACAAACTAAAAACCAGGAAGAGATGCAGAACATTGAACAACTAATCAAAGCTTTCCAAACAAATTTCATGGACCAACTTAATGAAGTGAAAAGAGATTAAGGATATTAAGACACTGGGAGAACATACTGAAGAAATTGTAAACATACATAAAAAGATAATGTATGTATGCCATTGTGCCATTGATCAATGGCACAATCCAAGAAATAAAATAAAAATAAAAAAAAATGCTGGATTCACATAACAGCAGATTTGAACAGGCAGAAGAAAGAATTAGTGATGTGGAAGACAATACATCTGAAATCAAACAGATAGTAGAACAAATACATAAAAAGATAGAAAAAATCCAGCAGGGACCTAGGAATTTAACCGACAACACAAAACGCACAAACATACACATTATAGTCATCCGAGAAGGAGAAGAGAAGGGAAAGGGAACAGAAGGAGTGCTGAAGGAAATAATGGCTGAAAACTTCCCAACCCTATTGAGAGAGATGGATGTACATGTCCAGGAAGCATAGGGCACCCCAAACAGTATAAATCCCAACAGGCCAACTCCAAGACATATAGTTGTCAAAATGTCCAATGCTCAAGACAAAGAGAAAATACTCAAGGCAGCAAGAGAAAAGAGAACCACCACAATAAGATTAAAGGCTGATTTCTCATCTGAAACCATGGAGGCAAGAAGACAGTGGTATGACATAGTCAAAGTACTAAAAGAAAAAACTTCCAGCCACGAATTCTCTATCCAGCAAAACTGGCATTCAGAAATGAAGGAGAGTTCAAAATATTCACAGATAAACAGAAATTAAGAGAGTATGCCAATAAGAAACCTGCACTTCAAGAAATACTAAAGGAAGTTCTACAAGTTGAAAGGAAAAAACAAGGGAGAGAGAGTTGGAGGAGAGTATAAGAACAACTAAAAAGACAAAAAGAGAAATAAAAACAACATATGACATACATTAACCCAAAGAAAATAAGGCTGATGTAAGAAATTCATTGCGAGTGATAACACTGAATGTTAGTGGATTAAACTCACCAGTCAAGAGATACAGAGTGGCAGAATGGATAAGGAAATATGACCCATCTATATGCTGTCTACAAGAAACCCACCTTCGGCCCAGGGATTCAAGGAGGCTGAAAGTGAATGGCTGGAAAACAACTTTACAAGCAAACAGTAGCCAAAAAAGGGCAGGAGTAGCTATCCTAATATCAGACAAAATAGACTTTAAATGCAAAACTATCGTAAGAGACAAAGATGGACACTACATATTAGTAAAAGGGGTAATCTCTCAAGAAGAGAGAACAATCATAAACATTTATGCACCTAATTGGGGTGCCTAAAAATACATGAGGAAAAACTAAGTGGAGAAATAAATGCCTCTACAATGATAGTGGGGGACTTTAATACACCATTATCACCATTAGACAGAACATCTAGACAGAGAGTCAATAAAGACTCTGAATAATACATTAGAGGACCTGGACCTAATAGACATATACAGAACACTACACCCAAATACAGCAGGATTTACATTCTTCTTAAGTGCACATGGATCATATTCCAAGATGGACCACATGCTAGGCCACACAACAACTCTCAATGAATTCAGAAAGATGGAGATTATACAAAGTAATTTCTCCAACTACAATGGAATGAAATTGGAAATCACTAAGGGCCAGAGAAACAGATTAGGCACAAAGATATGGAAGTTAAACAACACACTCTTAGACAAACAGTGAGTCAAGGAGGAAATCTCAAAAGAAATCAGTAACTACCTTTTTTTTTTTTTTTTTTAAAGATTTATTTATTTACTTTATCCATTTTAAACCCCCCCTTCCCCATTTGCTGTTTTGTGTCCATTCGCTAGGCAATTCTCTGTGTCTGTTTCCTGCCATCTCTTCTCATCCTCCTCCTCCAGTCTTCACCAGGATTCGATCCTGGAGACTTCCGATATAGGAGACAGGTGTTCTGCCACCTGTGCCACCTCAGCTCCTGGCTTCCAGAGCTTTTGGAGCATCTCGTCTTGTCTCTCCCCTGTGTCTCTTTTGTTGTGTCATCATCTTGCTGCATGACTCCCAGGGCCTGGCGGCTCACCAGCACAGAGCCTGGCAGCCCATGCGCCTTCTATATATATATTTTTTATTTTACCAGGAGGTCCCAGGGATCGAACCCAGGTCCCTCCATATGGCAGATGGACGCCCAACCATTTGAGCCACATCTGCCCCCAGTAACTACCTTGAAACTAATGAAAATGACAACACAACATATCAAAACCTATGGGATGCAGCCAAAGCTGTCCTGAGAGGGAAGTTCATAGCCATAAATACATATATTAAAAAAGAAGGAAGAGCTAAAATTGAAGACCTAACTGCACACCTGGAGAAAATGGAAAAACAACAAAATAAACCTAAAGGAAGTAGAAAGAAGGAAATAACAAAAATTAGAGCAGAACTAAATGAAATAAAGAATAAGAAAGCACTAGAAAAAATAAACAAAACCAAAAGCGGCTCTTTGAGAAGCTCAATAAAATTTGACAAACCCTTAGCCAGACTAACAAAGAAAAATAGAGAACAGATGCAAATACACAAAATAAGGAATGAGCAAGGGGATATCACTACTGACCCCACAGAAATAAAGAGTATCATGTAACAGTTGGCCAATTTAATGTAATTATGAATTCCAAAAATACAATTGGATCATGCTTGTAAACTAATCTGTTAATCTGGGCATGATTAGGTTATGATTAGGGTGTTGAGCCCCACCCCTTGGTGGGTAGGGAATCAAATATAAAAGGCATGGCAAGAACGGTTTTGAATAGCAGTTTTTGAGAAGCAGTTTTGATGTTGGAGAGAAGGCCCCAGGAGAAGAGAAGCGAGCCATTTGCCTGATAGTCTATAGCTGACTTTGTGGAGGAAACAGGAGCTAAGCCCAGAAAGAAATGCAACCCTGAGAAGAGAGGAACCCAAGAAGCCTGAACGCTGGCAAATGTCAGCAGCTGTCTTGCTCCAACATGTGGCAATGGACATTTGGTGAGAGAAGAAACTTAGGCTTTATGGCCTGGTATCTGTGGACTTCTACCCCAAATAAATACCCTTTATAACGACCAACCCATTTTTGGTATTTCACATTAGCACCCCTTTGGCTGACTAATACATATCATAAGAGGATACTTTGAAAAATTATATGCCAACAAGAATGATAATTTAGAGGAAATGGACAAATTTCTAGAAACTCACAGCCTACATTGATGAAAGAAGAAATTGATGAACTCAACAGTCTAATTACAAGTAAAGAGATAGATTCAGTCATCAAAAACCTCCCAACTAAGAAGAGCCCAGGACCAGATGGCTTCACAGCTGAATTCCACCAAACATTCTGGAAAGAGCTAACACCAATCCTGCTTAAGCTCTTCCATAAAATAGAAGTAGAAGGAATATTGCCTAACTCATTCTATGATGCCAACATTACCCTAATACCAAAACCAAAGATACCACAAGAAAGGAAAATTACAGACCAATTACTCTAATGAACCTAGATGCTAAAATCCACAACAAAATACTTGCTAATCGCATTCAACAACATATCAAAATAATTATACACCATGACCAAGTGGGTTTCATCCCGGGTATGCAAGGATGGTTCAATATAAGAAAATCAGTGTACTACACCACATAAACAGATTGAAAGAAAAAAATCACATGATCACCTCTATAGATGCAGAAAAAGCATTCCACAAAATACAGCATCCTTTCCTGATAAAAACACTGCAAAAGATAGGAATAGAAGGAAACTTTCTGAATATGATAAAGGGTATATATGAAAAACCCAAAGCTAGCATGTTCAATGGTGAAATCCTAAAAGCCTTCCCTCAGAGGTTGGGAACAAGACAAGAATGCCCATTTATCAGCACTCCTATTTAATATTGCTTAGAAGTACTTGCTCGAGCACTGAGGCAAGAAAAAGATACAAAAGGCATCCAAATTGGAAAAGAAGAAGTAAAAATTTCATTATTTTCAGATGACATGATCTTATACATACATAAAAAGCCCTGAGAAATCTACAACAAAGTTTCTAGAACTTATAAAGGAGTTTAGTAATGTCGCAGGCTATAAGATCAATGCTCAAAAATCAGTAGCATTTCTGTACACAAATAATGAGCAATCTGAGGAGGAAATCAAGAAAAAAATGCCATTCACAATAGTAACTAAAAGAATCAAATACCTAGGAATAAATTTAACTAAAGATGTAAAGGACTTATATACAGAAAACTACACAACACTGTTAAAGGAAATCAAAGAAGACTTAAATAAATGGAAGAATATTCTCTGTTCATGGATAGGAAGACTAAACATCATCAAGATGTCTATCCTACCCAAACTAATCTACAGATTTCATGCAATCCCAGTAAAAATCAACACTGTATTTTTTAAGGAACTGGAAAAACTAACTACAAAATATATTTGAAATGGTAAGAGGCCCTGAATCACCAAAGACATATTTAAAAAGAAAAATTAAGTTGGAGGTATTGCACTACCTGACTTTAAAACATACTACAAAGCTACAGTGGTCAAAACTGCATGGTATTGGCACAAGGTTAGACATACTGACCAATGGAACCAAATTGAGAGTTCTAATATAGATCCTCACATATATAGTCATCTGACATTCGACAAGGCTGCCAAGCTCACTCAGGTGAGAGAGAATGACCTCTTTAACAAGTGGTGCTTGGAGAACTGGATATCCATATCCAAAAGAATGAGAGAGGAATACCATCTCACACCTTATACAAAAATCAACTCAAGATAGATCAAAGATCTAAATATAAGAGCCAAAACCATAAAGACCTTGGAAGATAATGTAGGGAAGCATCTACAGGACCTTGTAATAGGAAATGGTTTCATGAACTTCTCACCCAAAGCACAAGCAGCAAGAGAAAAAATAAAAACCTCTGCACCTCAAAGGACGTTATCAAGAAAATAAAAAAGCAGCCTACCCAATAGGAAAAAATATTTGGCAACCATATATCTGATAGGAGCCTAATATCCTACATATATGAAGAAATCCTACATCTCGAAAATAAAAAGACAAACAATCCATTTAAAAAATGGGCAAGTGACCTGAAAAGACACTTCTCCAAAGAAGAAATACAAATGGCTAAAAAACACATGAAAAAAATGCTCGACATCGCTAGCTATTAGGGAAATGCAAATCAAAACTACAATGAGATACCATCTTACACATTAGAATGGTGGCTATTTAAAAAAACAGCAGACTATAAGTGTTGGAGAGGATGTGGACGAGTGGGAACGCTCATCCACTGCTGGTGGGATTGTGGAATGGTCCAGCCACTGTGAAGGACAGTTTGGCGGTTCCTCAGTAAACTAACAATAGATCTTCCGTATGATCCAGCAATTCCACTGCTGGGTATATACCCAGAAGAATTGAAAGCAAAGACACGAACAGATATATGCACCCCAATGTTCATAGCGGCATTGTTCACTATTGCCAAAAGTTGGAATCAACCCTGGTGCCCATCAACAGAGGAATGGATAAACAAAACGTGGTACATACATACAATGGAATATTACTCAGCTGTAAGAAGGAATAAAGTGCTAACACACAGAATAACATGGATGAATCTTGAAGACCTTATGTTGAGTGAAGCAAGCCAGACATTGAAGGATGAACAGTACATGACCTCACTGATATGAATTGAGGAAAGTGAGCAGTCTCCGAGAACAATTGTCTGAAAGATAGGTTAACAAGAGAGAGAAAGAGAAGAGAAAGTTGTGAGCCATCATCCATACTCTATGGTAAAGTGATAGAGTATAGTTGCGTATTGAAGGATGGGACAGGTGGGTAGTGATATTACTGGGTGTGGTGGTGCAGGGTCGACAAGTGGGTAGATTAGAAAGGACGTGTTAGAATACCCAGGATACTGGGGGGAGAGATGGGAGAGGGACCAGGTGAACACGGTATTTGTAGGTATGAGGTTGAAAGTGCAGGGGTGGAAAGTGCAGCGGTGGCAATATGACAAGGGAGTGTCACTGGTTTAGGGTGTTGGTTGGGGGCGCATCTGGAGCAGGCTTCTGGGGAGTGTGTGAGTGTTCATCCTGTCGTAATGTGTTGTGTCAGTGGGTGGAGACCCACACGGTGAGTGGGAAGGAGATGGACCCCCATCTTTGGGAGGACTGATTCACCCAGAAACAGACAGGTGGGCATCTCTTATGAGCAAGGGTGGATCCTAATAGGGGAGGACAATCAGCGTGTCAAGACCTCTTGTTGCATGTACCTATGAATCTTGTCATCCAATGAGTCAAGACAGGGGGTTGTCATGTGCCCCAGGGAGATGGGGAAGGAGGAACAGAATAGATCAAACAGGGGGTATTTAGTGGTCAGGGGAAATGTTTTTCATTACCTTACAATGATGGACACAGGACATGGTAAATATGAAAATTTATTAAATTGTACCTTCTAAAATGTAAGCTATACTGTAAGCCATTGACAATGTTTAGTAGCTATGTTTCACTGTCTGTATAACAATGCTACCATCCACATACAAAAAGGTTTTAATATGGGGTGAAGAAAAGGGGAGGAGGTTGGGTATATGAGAGTCTCTAGTATTTAGTGTGGGACTTTGCTGTGACCTAAAACTTCTTCGAAAATTAAATGAAAATTTGGGAGAAACTGGGGAGTGAGAGGGGGAAAGTGCCATGGTACAGACTGGACACCCAATAATGCAGTGATAAAAAGAAATTAAAAAAAAAATTTTTTTTTTGTTTTTTCCCATTTTTTGAATATCCCAATCCTTTAATTTAATTTTATTTTTTAGTGTTTTTTTTTTTAAGTTTCCATGTATTTTATCTCTTACATTTAAACTTATCATTATTATTTCATCTTTAAGGAAGGTTGGATCACAGAAGGGTTGCAATGGGGCGGGAGAGGATCATTGGTCGGGGTTGTCAAGGATGGGGGTTTCACCTGAATATACATAAAAGTTATATAAAATTGTTCAAGTGATCAAGGGGTGGGGCATGGTCACAGTGGGTGGAGAATCACTCAATAAATGGGAGAATACTGAATTTCCACCCTGGAGAGCTCTGCCACATTCTTCAAGGGAGCAGCAACAGTCCCCCAAGTGCACGGGCAGTATCTGGCTAAGGAAGATGGTCCACTGATGGGTTCTTGTTATTGATGACTAGCTTTACAAGTCTTTGCTCTTGTAATTGAAACTTAGCCTATGGTTATGGGGTGCCTAAGGGTTGCCACCTGAGAACCTCCTTGTTGCTCAAATGTGGCCTCTCTCTAAGCCAAACTCAGCATATTAATGCATTACTTTGCCCCCAGCATGGGACATGACTCCCAGGGATGAGCCTCCCTGGCAATGAGGGATTACTACCAAGTGCCAACTGGCAATATGACTGGAAAAAGACCTTGAATAAAAGGGGGAAAAGGTAAAGACAAATGAGTTCATATGGCTAAGAGACTTCAAAGAGAGTTGGGAGGTCATCCCAGAGGTAACGCTTATGCACACCTCAGTAGGATCTCATAGAACACCAAAGTGGATATCACCCCAAACAGAGGGGCTCCTGAGGGCTCTGGAGACACCCAGGTCCTATATAAGAGGGGATAGCTCCAGAGATTGATGCCTTATCAGTAGGCTCTACTTTGGAATCTGTGCTCCTGAGAGTGACAGAGTTGGACTCAAATAAGTCCTCCCTGCACATGGTCCATCAGTCCCTTCTATTCAAACCTATATGTGGTGCTGGAGTTTGTAGGTATACTTCCAGAGACTGGAGCCTCTGGCCTGCCCATGTGCCAGCTTTGCCTGGAATCTCAGTGGAGCTGCAACTCCTACCCTACAGCTCAATGGACTCACCCAGTCACATGGCGAGGAGACGATGATGAATAATGGCCATCCCAGGGAATGGAGAGAGTCTGCAGCTGCAGGCAGGATAATCCCATCCATCTTATCCATGGGATATAAGCCCCTCTCAGTTGGAGTTGGAGGGGACATCACCATCCCAGACTCCTCAGGACTGGGGGAAGAGCTATGTACTAGAGTGGACTTACTGGTATTCTGTTGTAGACAGATTGTGATTCAAGCAGTGGAAGAAATTACAACATTGATGTGGAGCCAGTGGCCACTGGATGCTTTGGGGGCAGGGAGAGGGAAAAGCAGTTGTAAAACAGGGGCTTTTTCGGGACTTGGGAATTATCCTGAGTGACATTACAATGATATAGGCCATTTTACATCAGCATATAACATGCAGAACTGTGTGGGAGAGAGTGTGGTCTGCAATGTGAACTATGGTCCATGCTTAGCGGTAAAGCCCCAGGATGTGTATATCCATTACGGGTGATGAGCCACACTGATGAAAGATGTTTATGTGGGAGGTTGTGGGAGGTGTGGGAGGTTGTGGGAGGTGTGGGAGGTGGGGAACATGGGAATCCCTGTAATTTTTGTGTAACATTTATGTAATCTAAGCATCTTTCAAAATATCAAAAAAAGGGGTGAGGGGCAAATATTGTATGACTTCACTGTTTAGAAACAATTACAAGAAGCAAACTCATAGAGTCGGAATCTAGAATATAGGTTACCAGTGGAGGAGGTGGGGATAGGGAATGGGAAATAGTGGCTTAAAATGTACAGGATTCCTGTTTGAAATGATGGAAATGTTTTGGTAATGGATGGTGGTTGTAGCAGTTTGATATTATTGATGAATTCCAAAAAGAAATATTGGATTATGTTTGTAAACTGGTCTTTTCCTCTGGGTTTATTACAGTGTATTGGTTACAGAGGTTTTACTTTTACTTGATTAAATAATGATTAAGGCTTTAATTAGGCCACATCAGTAGGATGTTGAGTCCCTGTCCCCTTGGTATGTGGGGACTCAGAGAGAAACCTCACTGCAGAGAAGGGATGTGGGAGTTTTGAGCTGGAGTCTGGGAAGTAAGCACACAGAGGAGCAGAGCAGCTGAGCCTGGAGAGAAGGGAGCCCCAGGAAGAGAGGAACCCAGGAAGCCTGAACTCTTGGTAGACGTCGGCAGCCATCTTGCTCCAACACATGACAATAGACTTTGGTGAGGGAAGTAACTTACGCTTTATGGCCTGGTAACTGTAAGCTTCTACCCCAAATAAATACCCTTTATAAAGACCAACAGATTTCTGGTATTTTACATCAGCACCCCTGTGGCTGACTAATGCAGTGGTGATGGTAGCACAACATGGGAATGCAATTAACAGCACTGAACTATGTATCTGACTATGATTAAAAGGAGAATGTTAGATTGTACATATGGCAATGGTATAAAAGTCATTTAAAAAATCCATGGAACTACACTGCACAGTGAATCCTAAATTAAACCATGGGCTTTAATTAATTGTACAATTATAAAAATGTACTATCATGAATTGTAACAAATGTACCACAACCATGCAAGGTGTTGGTGGTGGGGTGATATATGGGAAGCCTGTATTTTATGCATGCTTGTTCTGCAAACCCACAACTTCTCTAATGAACAAAAAAGTAATACATGCTTACTAGAGAATATCTGGAAGATAGGTATAAAGATTGAAAAAATAAAATGCAAAATGCCAATCATCTCACCACTCATACAAAATCATTGTTAACAGTTTGGTGTATTTCCCTCCAAACTTTTTTCTAGACATTGAATAATATTTATGATCATTGCTATTTTTATTGCAAATTTTGTATCCCTTTTTTATCATGTAATATTCTAACTTTGGTGAAATTCTTGGAAATTAAGATTTAGGAATGTGTCTCACCTGGGAGATGTCTTCTCACTATAATCAAAATGTAATCTTGCCAGCTGTCCAGGGTAATAACCTTGGAGGTCCTTTCCTTGATGAGCAATGAATATGCTAGTGGAGAAAAGAGGTGAGAAAGAAGCAATTATTACAACTAGTTCTTTACAGAAGAATACCAGCTGGTAAATTTAGTTGGAATCATGGATTTGAAATCAGTGTTTCACAACTCGTAAAGAAATAACTGATTCAGAGAATGATATCAATGACTGCCAAAACCATTAGGATATTTGATGAGGAACTTTACAATGGCAAGATTAATCTGCAGCCACCTGAAGCAACCACTGCATCGTAGGATAAAAAGTGAGGCAAGCAGACACTATATGCCTGCTGGTGTGAGAAAATAACGAGACCCACCCATGAAGCAGCGCCTATGAAGTTTCTTGCCAAAAGACCTCATTTTGAATCAAATGAAGGCTCTATTTAGATATAACTTCCAAATTATAGAGCATCATGAGGCAGCAACTGCCATCTGGAAGATGAGTCTTTCTATAGCACGATTTTTTTTTCAGAGTCAATGAAATCATAAAAGAAGAAACAAGGATTGGGGTGGGAAAAAAGACTGCTCTGGATTAAAAGATACTTAACACAATGATCAGCTTTAATGGAGATCCTGATTAGGATAAACTGTAAAAAGATAATTCTGAGAACTGGGGAAACTTTAATATAAACCGGATATTGTGGTTAACAGGACAAACATGAGAACGTTCTCTGATGAAGTATAGCAAATGCACAATGCTAATACATGGTGTTAATAATAGGATGGTTTGTGGGAAAATACACCAAATATAAGCTACAGACTATAGACACAGTAATAGTATGACAATGTTCTTGCAACAGATGGTCACAGCAACGTGAGGTGATGGGGCAAAGTATGGGAATCCTGTGCGGTATGCACAATTGTTTCGCTAACACAGCTCAGAAAAAAAAAAAAGAAACATTTTTCTTTAACTTTGTTACACGTGGCAAATGTATTATGATCATGTAAGAAAATGTTATTTTCACGGTTCATAAAGAAATATTTTGGGGTAAAAAAACATGTCAGATACTAGTTTTAAAATATTTGGAAAAAAAGAAATGAGTATATATATATAAAACCAGAGGGGTAAATGTTGGTAATTGCTGAAATGTGGGCATGGGTAAATGGAGGTTCATTATATTATGTTTCTCTACTTCTGAGATGTTAAAGAAAAACACCTTTCTTAATAAAAGGTTTTTTTTTTTTTTTTTTTTTTTTCTTTCACTGCAGTGATTAAATATAGATGGGCTAGCCATGAAGAAGCACTGGGATGGACAAAAGCAGGAGGTGCTTACGAGCCTGAAGGAAGGACTGGAGTCTGCCTGAGGGGTGGGAGCTTTGAGGCATAAAGTGGCATGAGGTAGAGTACGGAAGAAAGAGCTTCTGCGGAGTCAGCACAGCTGGAATGCGAGGATGTGGGGGAGAAGGGGCTCGAGAGCAGGGGTGCCCAGACCTTACATGCTGAAATACATCTTAGTTTATAATAAATTCCTTTTCTTACTTCTCCTCCATTACAGCCATGGCACTATATTGATATTTCAGTATTATGTGTGTGGTTGGACTGTACTGTTTATACATTTTATTTCAGGAGAGTAGCAGGGGCATTACAAAATATTTGCTTAAGGGTGGACATTTTGTCTGAAAGGTTGAAAGAAATCTTTGTAGAATTTAAAGATTAGTGAGTGAAGCAGATGTGGCTCAAGCAATTGAGCCCCCGCCTACCACACGGGAGGTCCCAGTTTTGGTTCCTGTTACCTCCTGGAGAAGACAAGCTGGCGTGGTGGGCAGGCAGAGCAAGTTGATGCAACAAGGAGACACAGAGAGGAAAGACTGAGAGAAACAACAAAGCAGGGAGCTGAGGTGGCTCAAGCAATTGAGCGCCTCTCTCCCACGTGGGAGGTCCCAGGTTCGGTTCCTGGTGCCTCCTAAAAAGAAGACAAGCAGACACAGACAGCACACAGTGAATGGACACAGAGAGCAGATAGTGAGTGCAAACGACAAGGGGGGGAGGGAACACAAATAAAGTAAATCTTGAAAAAATAAAGATTAATGACGGTGCCATTTTTATTTTATAAAGATTTCCTCTGGTGGCAATGTGGAAAATGGATTTGAGTACAACCTGCCTAGAAGTAGAAAGACTAGTTAGGAGGTGATTATAGTAATTTATGTTGGAAATGATGAAGCCCTGACCTATGCCACAGAAACGTGGATGGATTGGACAGGACTGACTGAGGATATTTTAGGAGCTAGGGTTGAGGGTAAAAGAGAGGGAGGGGTCCAGGAGAAGGCCTGGGCTTCAGGCTTTGGGGAAAAGGCTGCCTTTCCCCCGGGCAGGGAACCCAGGAAGGCGATCATTGCTGGGAAGATGTGTGTGGAGTATGTGATGCCAGAGACATGGGGTATTTTTAGATCTTCCACAGCCAATGTGGATTCTGAGCACTCAGTAGCTCCCTAAGAATTCATAGAAAAGGGTAGAGTCGGTAGAAACTAGCACATAGCTTTGCACGAAGCAGCTCACTACGTATGTATTGGATGGTGAATGGAAACTTGAACTGTGCCTTCAGTTCAGCCAGCATTTATGGAGGCACATTATGCCCCATGCTCTCTGCTGGGTTCTCAGCTACAAAGCTGAATGAGAAGCAGACGTAGCCCTCGGAGTGCTCTTAGGTGCCCGAGTAGAGAGCCGAATAAAATGGGGCTCAGAAGGAGGGAGAACGGTCGGGGACTTGGGATGGGAAAAGAGGATGGGGAAGAGATTCCCAGTGAGGAGGGCAGAGAAGCCGAGACTTGGACAGGGCTGGGATCAGAGTGGAGGGTTCTGGAGCCAGCCAGGACCTGGCTGTCTTAGGTGCAAGATGGGTGCTGAACAGGGCAAGGCCTGCCTCTGTCTGGGAGCTCTGGCTCTCAGGAAAACCACAGGCTGCCTGGGCCTGCCCAGGGGCTGGAATAATACAACTGAGCCCTGAAGAGTAAACAGCAGTTGGGGATTAGGTCATTAAGTCATAAGAAGGGAGAGAAATTGGCAGAAGAATAGGGCACAAATGACACTTCTGAATGCAAGGCCGTGGGAGACATAGCTTTCTTGGGCAGCCATCCAGTTTCTAAAGCACTACCTTGGAAAGATCACCCTAGGGCCATGTCACCATTGGCTAAAAATCCATATACAGTTGCAAAATGACACTCTGATTTCTCACAGTTACTCTGCTGTTTCCAGTAGGCTGCGGCTTTTTTGTGTTTTTTTTTAAGATTAAAAAAAAAATTCTCCTCCCCCGGTTGTTTGCACTGTCTGAGCTCACTGTCTGCTCTCTGTTTGTTGTGTGCTGTCTGTACATCTGCTTTTTAGGAGGCATCAGGAACCAAACCTGGGACTTCCCATGTGGTAGGCGGCACCCAACCCCTTGAGCCACATCCACTCCCTGCTTGTTGTGTCTCTCATTGTGTTTCCTCGTTGTGTCTCTTTGTTGCATCATCTCGTTGCATCAGCTTGCTGTGCCAGCCCATCGCATCAGCTCACTGTCTTGCTAGTCTTTTTTTTTTTTACGATTTATTTATTTATTTACTGCCCTTCCCCTCCGCCCCTCATTGTTTTTGCACTCACTGTCTGCTCTCTGTGTGTCCTGTGTCTGCTTGTCTTCTCTTTACGTGGCACCGGGAACCTATCCTGGGACCTTCTGGAGTGGAGAGAGGAGCTCAATCTCTTGCACCACCTCAGATCCCTGGTCTGCTGCGTTTCTTATTGTCTCTCTTCTGTGTCTGTTTTTGCTGCATCATCTTGCTGCACCAGCTCTCCACGTGGGCCAGCACTGCACATGGGCCAGTACCCCGTGTGGGCCAGCTCGCGACATGGACCAGCTTGCTTTTCACCAGGAGCCCCTGGAAATCGAACCCTGGACCTCCTATATGGTAGACGGGAGCCCAATCACTTGAGCCACATCTGCTTCCTGCTCGTCTTCTTTAGGGGGCACTGGGAACTGAACCCGGGATCTCCCATGTTGTAGGCGGGTGCCCAACTGCTTGAGCCACATCCGCTTCCCTAGGCTGTGTTTTGACTGGGGCTTCTTCACTAGCATGTGTAGAACATACCTGCTGACAGCAGGTGAATAAGTGCCAGCCCCTCGACGCAGTCTGCAAAAGCCACTTTTGAATGGGGAAGCCCTTCACCAGCAGCAGGCAATGCACTCACTGGGGCCCCCTCCCCTTGGCAGACTTTGGTCCAGGCATGGAAAGGAGCAGGAGAGTGTGAGAAAGGAGGCGGGTGCTGGAGGGAGGGCTGGGTAACACAGTAGGGAGGTTTGGGAATAAAAGAATGGCAAGGTTTGCCGCCAACTCTTTGGGTAGGTTTCCCACACTCCCATCTATGCTGTTCACCTCCAGTGTGAGGAAACTGTCAATTAAGAGGTTAAAATAGCAGTTTTTAAAAAGAGAATTTTTACCCAATATGGGGAAATGTCTAGTGTGGCGAGTCAGTCTGTCTGTCAGTACGCCAGAGGCTGCCCTCCCTGTGCCTCTGCTGGGGAGGCTGGGTGTGAGGCGGAACCAATGAACGGCTGAAAGCACTTGCCAGCTCTGCAGGCTCGGCCAAGGAGGCTGCCCCAGGACGCTGCTCAGACATTCTGTGCACTTGGCCTTCAAGGCTCTGGAATCAGCCAGAGCAAGATCTTCCCTTCTCCTGGGGGGAGCAGGCTGTCCTGTCCCGTCTGATTCCACTGTACATTAGCCACCAGCTCCCGACAGCCCAGCTCTTTGAGGGGGTGCAGTCGGTCCACACAAGAGCAAACCTGTCCTCTGGGAGGGTGACTGTAAGGGGAGCAGGAGCTGGGCTTAGCCTCAGGCGGAATGCAGTGGGCGCGGGTGAGAGCAGAGTGCCCCCCTCCACAGCCCCGAGGCACGCTGGTCCGAGGTGGCCCAGGTTTCTGTGCTCCGCTCTGGTGCATTTGGGTTATGTTTCATGCTTTACAAAGCGTTTTCTACAGAGATGATCTCGCTTAATTCTCACAGTCACCTTTCAAGGTAAATGCTATTAACACCCCTGTACGCAAAAGGGAGAGACTGAGTGGTTGTGTGGCCTAGTAAGTGGGAGAGCCCTGGATCAAACCCGGTTCTCTAAGCTCCATGTGTCAGCCAGGGTCATCTGTGTGGATGTGGGATGGTTTTTTTCCTCTCAGAAGAACTCCGATTCTCCCACTCAGGGGCAGACAAGCAGTCACCGCGTACCAAGAGCAAAGGAAAAGGAAGATTCTGCAAATGTGAGCAGGAGGCTAACAATAACTGTTTGCAGCAATGTGTCTGCGGTGTGTGAGGCGCTAGGGAGACGGTGATGCCAAATGTCTTTCCACCCAAGAGTTCATAAGCTGGCAAGGAAAACTGCCTCCCAGGAGCTAACAACCATATACATATAGGATTATATATAGTGAGTGCTATGCCAAAAAGGAAACCGAGGCTGGGGAAATAAGTAATTTAGCTAAGGCCAGGAGCTGCTAAATGCAGACGACGCGAGTCAAGTGAGGGCGCAGAGATCACAATACTTCCTCAAGGAAGGCGGAAGCCTGTTTCCTCCTCAGTAAAATGGAGATGGTGATCCTAGCATCTCCATTAGTGATTAACTGAAACACTGGAGAACATGCTTCCTCCTGTCTGTGTCACGTGTTATTCCGAGCGGGATGAGCTGACTCCCATGGCTGCCTCCCCATCTTTCAATGGAAACTTAAAAAATCCATTTAAACCCGACACAAGTTCGGTATGTGTTGCCTTGCACACCACACTGCGTTCAAGCCACTTGAAGTGATCTTTGTAACGCAAGCTCCAGACCTGATCCTGAGCCCCAGGCCTCCCGGCCCTGGCTTGAGGGTGGCATCAGTTAACACCGAGTCGAATCTAATTCTTGTGATGAGAATTTTTTGTGGCCACTCTTTGTTGGGCCTGTGAGGCTCAATCGGCTAAATGATCCTTCAGAACGGCAGAAGGACAGACCCGGGGTGTCAGTCTGCAGGAGGTCAAACCCAGATAAAGAGCAGAGTGACTTTTCTCGTCACTCATTTTCATTTGTTCGGGAGCCATGCGTAAAGTGCCTACTGCCAGTGGCCCTCTGCTGGCAGCTGCAGAGACAGGCGAGCAGGCCCCAGCTTCGTGGAGCTAAGGCCTCACCTGGAGAGGTGGTAAGGTGGGCCATTAGGGGCACCGACGCTGGAGCCAGGCCTGTGGCTCCAAACCCCGGTTCTGCCAGTTACTAGCTAGGGGGCCAGGGATTGAACCTGGGACCTCGTGTGTGGGAAGCCAGCGCTCAAACACTGAGCCACATTGGCTCCCCTGAGTTTTTTTTTTTTCATTTGTTTTGCTTGTTGTTGTTTATTTTTGTTTTTTAGGAGGAACTGGGAACCGAACCCGGGACCTCCCATGTGGGAGGCAGGTGCTCAACTGCTTGAGCCACACCCACTCCCCCAGCTGTGGGATCATAGAGCAATCACTGAACCTCTCTGTGCCTTGGTCTCCGTCTCTACCTCATGGTTGTTAACGCATGCAAATGGGTTAATCTGCACTCAGGACAGTGAACGGCACACAATAAGAGCTGCGTTAGTGCTAACCAATTATCATTCTAGTCAGACAGGAGATGAGGAAGCAAGTAAAATCATGGGAAATTGTGATAAGCGCTATAAAGGAAACCCAAAAGGGGCTGAGACAGAGAACAGAGGTGGCAAGGTGGGCAGGAGAAGATGGTCAAGGAATGGCTTGGGTGGTTGACAGAGCTGAGTGGCAATGGGCTGGGTGGGCGAAGTTTGGGGAGGGAGAAGGGGGCTGGAGAGCAATCCAGGTAGAAGGAATAGCATGTGCAAGGCCCCAGGGTATGAAAAAGGTGAACTGAAGAAAATGTGGCTGGAGCTAGGAGAAGGCTGGAGAGAGCGGCAGGGGCCAGCTCATGCAGAGCCTTTTAGGCCTCAGCAAGGAGTTTGGCTTTTATGCTAAATACAGTGGGTTGGGGAGCTTTATGCAATGGAGGGCATGATCCAATCTACATTTTGTGAAGCTCGCTGGAGAGTGGGTTGCAGGAGGGCAGGACTGGAGATTGCTGGAGATGAGGCAGTGGTGACCTGGACCAGGAGGTGGCAGCGGAGATGGGAAAAGGACTCAAAGTCGAGCTATGTCATGAGGGTTGGACTGACGGAACCTACTGATGGATTGGACCCCCCCTTTTTGGCAAGGTGAGGAAAAGGCTCAAGGTAGGCAGAGGCTGCTCTGCTTGGCACTGTGGCTGGAGGGTGAGGGCACCAAGTCTGGTTCAGGTAAGGGGGAGATGCTAGCGCTGCTGCAGCGTGCCTGCCCTCGCGAGCGCTGATGATCAGTTCCAGGGAGCTGAAGGCAGCTTGAGAACCTCAGTGCCTGCTGCCACTCGGTTCCACCCACCCTAGGCTCCCCTGGCCTGGGCAGGCCGAGCGGCAGACAATGGACAGGACAGATCTCTCTCTCACACACACACGCAGAACTCAGGGAGTGCTGGAGCCAGTCCCAGACCCTCCTCACCCTCCTCCTACAAGTGAGCTGTGGGGAAGGGTAGGCCCTGCACTCTCTGAAAAGGTGTCTCTTAAAGGCGTGCAGGACGCAAACATCCTTCTGCTCAACTGCCTCCTTAGGTGATTTCTGGGGGCAAAAGGGCTTACCTCTGCTGACCAAATGTTAAAATAACAAAATACAAAAATAAATATGAAGCTTGCTCCCAACTCTCGAGTTAGGAGAGTGCAAACCATGAAGCTAGTGGGCTGCAAGAGGCTGACCCCAAAGTTACAGTGTGAGGTTGCCTTCCCGATTCAGGCTTCTAAATCTCAGCACACCCTGCAGCGGGTGGTGAGGGGGGGTGGGGTTGGGATTTGCAGATTGTCATCCTTTGTCTCTCAGAGGAGACAAACTCAGCACAATAAAACGTGCCTAGGGCTTACCGTCTTGTACCAGAGATGAACTTGTAGAGAGAAATCCTCCCTAGCTTGTGCTTGCACGATCTCCCCAATATTGCAGGGGCATGGGGGTGGTTTGTTTTACCCCAAACAGAGTAAAGCGGTCCTGTCTAAAAATTGTAGCCACTTAATTATATAGTAACTATGATGCCCACCTAATATTTGGACTTTGTCCTTCACAATTCTTGCTAAACCCCTTCCCAAGTAAAACCCAATACCCTTCCCATCTTTTGGGAATTGGAGATGTCTGCTTTGCTTGCATCCCGTAGGAGTTCACATTTACGCCTTTCCCTCAACCCAAAGGCACCTCATGGTCCTTCGGGCAACAGTTGTCGCTCAATCAATCGCAGAGCGGCTGCGGCCAGGCGTGGCTGCAGCTCCGGGTTGCACCTGTGCCGGGGGACAGTACCTGGGCGGGATGACTGGGCGACGGTCGATAAATTCTCGCAACCAGATAGTGGCCATGATAGGGAGGAATCTGAAAGAAAATTATAGTGAAGACACATTTGGCAAGTTTTTACACATTTAAAGATTACAATTTTCTAATGTAAGAAAAGGACTATGCATCATTTCTGCCAGAAATATTTAGGGAAGGAAATAAAAGACTAGTAAAGGGAAAAAAGAAGTGGAAACACCTACGAGGATGGCTATAACCAAAACAATGGAAAATAACAAATATTGTCAAAGATGTGAAGAAATTGGCACTATTGTACAACGCTGGTGGGAATTGAAATGTGAGAGCCTCTGCGGAAAACAATTTGGCGGTTCCTCAGAAAGTTAAACAGAATTGTTCAGTGACCCAGAATTCCCAAAAGAACTGAAAGCAGGGACTCGAACAGATATTTGCACATCAATGTTCACAGCAGCATCGTGTACAATGGTCAAAGTGTGGAAACAACGCAAGTGTCCATGACGGGTAAAAGACTAAACAAAATGTGGAGTGTATCTACCCTGGAGTATTGTTCGGCCACAAAAAGGAATGACGTGCTGATACCCGGTCAGCATGGATGAACCTTGAAGACATTACACTAAGTGAAATAAGCCAGGCACAAAAAGACAAATATTGTGTGATTCCACGACCGTGACATTTCCAGAACAGGAAAATTCATAGAGGTAGAAAGATCAGAGGTTACCAGGGGCTGGGCGAGGGAGAAATCAGGGTTTTTGCTTGATGGGTACAGATTTTCTCTTTGGGGTGGTGAAAATTTTTGGAAATAGCGGTAACAGTTGCACAACATTGAGACTGTAATTAACGCCACTGAATTGTACACTTAAAAATGGCTAAATTGGCAAATTTTATGATATATATATATATATATATATTACCATTGCTTTAGTTTGTCAAGGGGGTGCCGATGCAAAGTACCAGAAATGTGTTGGCTTTTATAAAGGGGATTTATTTGGGGTAAATGTTCACATTTCCAAAGTTGTAAAACGTCCAACTCGAGGCACCATCAGAGAGGCTTTCTTAGCACAGTCAGCTGCTGTTGATGCTGGTGCAGCTGCCCCGGGGTGAAGCAAGGTGCCGCCCATCTCTGCAGAGGCCTCTGCCTGCCGCCCAGAATCTACGTCTCTCGGAGCTCGGCTTGGAGCAGCCAGGCACGGGGCTTGTCTCTTCCTGGGCCCCCTAGATCAGTCTTGGCTGCTCCGCTCTCTTCTAAGTTCAGCCGGCAGCTCTCAGGCATCCGGCAGGGCTGGTCTCCCCTTGAGCTGCTCCGTGGGCCCCGCCTCTGGGGGGCCCCCTGCTTAAGCATTGCAGAATCAGACCTGCCGGCTCCCTTTTCCCTCTGTCTGAGTCTCTGTGTCTCCCTTCTATCAGGCCCAGCAGGAGGGTGAAGACAACAGGAACCACTCCCCACGGATGTAATCCAGTCCAATGGGTCTCACACCCACAGAAATGGATTAGTTTAAAAAATCATCATTCTCTTTTTGGGATTCATAAAATAATCTCAAACTTCCACAACTACAATTAAAAAAAAAAAAAAAATGGAAAGCGTAAACCCATAGTAAACAGACGTGCTTTGCTTTTGAGGAAAGCACTGAGCTAGGAATGTTAGGTTGGCTCTCAGCCTCACCCTGCTGCAGCTCGGTGTGCCCCCCGAAGGCAGGCTGGCAAGCTAAGCACTGCGTTTCCCAAGCTCCCTTACTCCAGACTTGTCGCAAGAGTGGAATAAGAGTCCTCTAATCAAACGTCCTTGCGAGAGACTTGGAAGGCGGAAATGAGGCAGGGCCCACGGCCTGCTTTGGCTTTCTTTCTCCCGGCAAGCCAGGCTGAGAAGACGAGTTTCTGTGCCAGAACTCAAGGGTCCAATGTGCAGCTTTGGGGTGTCCCAAAGCCACCGGTTGCTGATCTCTGTGTTCCAGCATTCAAACGCCAGCTTCAGGGTGTCAGGGGGAGCTGCAGCAGCTGCCGCGACGGCGTTGGGACTGAGTTCGAGAACTCAGTTGTTCTGCAAGCAGCTTCCCGATCGCGCCCAGGTAGCCGCTTCGCTGTGGGTCAGTTTTGGGGAGGTGTCGTAGAAGAGAGTCCCGGAGTAGCCCTCCTCCCCAGCCCACTCCACCAGGCCTTCCAATGATCCTAACACCTCTTCACCTGTATGGAATCTGAACCCTGACTAAAACAACAATATCTTGTTTCTGCTCTAAAGTTTCATATTGCCTCCCATAATGCCCTGGAGAAGAGTCCCCACAAAGAGACTACTAAATTTAAATATCCACATGGGAAAGAGTCGCCAACGAGGAGGGAACTGGTGTGGGCAGTGATGGGAGAAAGCCTTGGTTATACAGAATAGCTTGTGTGCCACATATGGATTTTGTGCCATGTGTACATGTCACGTAAGGATCGAGACCGTGGGCCTCTGGCTTGCAATAACGTTGACTGGCACAGCAGTTGTTTCCCCGGTCTGTTCAGAGGGCTCACCACAGGTGACAATGTAACCTAAAGAAGCAGGTTGACCCCATGAGTGTGAGAGAAGAAATAAGGAGACTGTGCTATGAGCAACTGTGACGGGCCAGGTGATATGTATTAACTCCCTCAAGCCGCCCAGCGCCCCTGTGAAGCACGATCACCAGTCACTGTCAAGAAACTGAGGCACAGAGAAGCAGACTCACTTGCTCAAGGTCACCAAGCAGCCAGGGTTGGGGACTCTGTAACTGCTATGAGACAGAAACAGGAGAGCACGCAAACCACCTGCCGACACAAGGCTGGGGCGCCCCCAAAGGCGCAGCCGGGAGGAAGAAGGGCTGGGAAAGCGGGATGCCCTCCTCTCTGCTCTTCTATACCCAACCCCACTGACTTTTTAATGCCCCAGGTTGGCCAGCTGCTTTAGTTCACCTCTGGATGTGCTTTTCAAGCAACTTGAAACTTTCAAAAACATTACATTGTAACAAAATGGTTTATCCCATGGAGCCCACTCTTTACATAGTGTTTTACTTTTAGCACCAGTATGATTGCTTACAAAAAAATGAAAGTAGATGACAAAGGAGAAAAGAAAAAGAAAAAAGACCCCCACCCCCCATCCCCCCCAAAAAGAAAGAAAATTTGAGTAAAATCAATTGAGTTCTTGCTTAATTTCTTAACCCCAAATCAGAAAGCCTTGTGACAGCTGAGATTTTACTACATTAGAAGTGGCTTGCTGGAGGGAAGAAAACAAGATATTCAGGCAACTCGAAACCTCGTGCTCCTGACAAATACAGCACCAAGATGACAGAGTGCCTGGGAATTCTGAATCAGCACTGTAGGGAATAAGCCAGCTGTGGGTTGTCATGCCTGGCCATACCATACAAACACTTTTAGGGGTCTCTGCGAACAGGAGACTTGGAGTCTTGGGCCTAAACTCAAGAATAACCAGAGCCCTTTGTGTGGCAGTAGTTAGCAGATGCTGCCGCTCTGCATCTTAAAGGCATCTCCCACTCCTATATGGAGGGATACGAAATCACATTTTGTGTAATTATTTATCATCTCTTCAGCACATAAGAAAGTATCACTGGCAGTAAGATACGTCTTGGTATGTTTTATCTTAGTCAGTCTTGCAAAATGTAGCCACAACTAGATCTGAATGTAGTAACTGAAGTACGAGCAGGTTAAACTTACCAGCGTTTCCATATTCACAGCCTACACTGCACAGCTATTGTCTCGGCAACACGTAACTTTCATCTCCTTTAACATATATATCACTTTTATTTTATTTTTTTTTTAAGATTTTATTTATTTATTCATTTATCCCCCCCCTGCTGCTTGTGGTCGCTGGGTCAGCCAACCACGCCGTGCGGGTGGGCCTGCCCTCACCAGGAGGCCCCGGGAACCGAACCCGGGGCCTCCCATATGGTAAACGGGAGCCCTACTGATTGAGCCACAGCCGCCTCTCTATATATCACTTTTAAATAGCTGCTTTAATTGAAGAGTCTCCCTCAGATGTGGCCCAACTAAAATTCTTCTGGAACAAACATGACTTCTATCTATACCCTTGCCCTACCTTAAATTAAACTTAGGAAACCTTAAAATATTTTTTTAGACTCAAAACATAATATGCCAAGAGTAAATAATACTGTAAAATAAACTCCACAATTCTATCCATAAACACTATTTTCATTTTTTAATGTTCTCTACACACAATATTTACATGTCTGAAACCACAGCACATATTCTATTTTATATACTTTCACTTTCATTTAACAGTATATCGTGAAGATGGCTCTGCACTGACACACAGTATTCGTGATTCTAATACGTAATGTTCCTTTGCGTTGTTCGGTGAGCTCACTCATTACCCTGTTTAGTACAACACCCTACTCCACCCCTACCTCTGGACCCCTTAATCCTGTTATTTGCTTAATTTTTCTCCAATACTCTTGTCACTATCTGCCATGCTGCATGTTAACTTATTTATCTTATCTATATCTGTCTCCCCCGAGGGCACAGTCTCCAGGAGGGCAGTTACTGAGTAACTGTATCTCATAATTGATGAAACCAAATCCCCTATTTTGGACATTTTGGCCATGTTGAATATCTCCATGAGTATATTTTTATTTTTTTATTGAACTTATTTCTTAAGATACACTACTAAGAATGAGTCAACGGTTTGGACATATCCATACTCTTAGGAGGATTTAACCACTTCTATTAATTAATGCTCATAACCCACTGAAATCAGACTCCTAGCTCACAGAATTAAAATTTAATAATGAGCTTTTTATTATGCTGGTATTTAGAAAGTGATAAAGATAACTGAAGAAAAGATGTACATTGTAACAAACTGCCTTGAAGTTGATGTTCAACCTGCTGAATTGAGGAGTAAATATGTAAACTCTCTTTCATAAACTTTCTCAGCAATTCTTCTTATTTACACCATAAATAATCATGCATCAACACTTTTTGGTATCACATATATGGATCAAACCAGATATCCCTAAAATATAACAGTAAAAAACTTGACAAAATCTGTCAATTTGTGATAATTTTTTTTAGCGAACTATGAGGTAATTTTCTCACTCTGAAATCTTTCTCCCTAAAATTGGGAGCAAGGCAAGGATATTTACTCTTAACACTCCTATTTGACGTAGAACCGGAAATTCTAACCAGTGCAGTAAACCAAGAAAAGGAAATAAAAGGCATACAGATGGGAAAGGAAGAACACCTGATGTATTTGCAAATGACATAATTGTCTATGTAAAAAATCTCAAGTAATCTACAAAAAACTCCAAAAACTAATAACTGAATTTAACAAGACCATAGGTTACAAGGTCAATGCAAAAAAATAATCATATTTTTATACACTAGCCATAAATAATTGGAAGCCAAAGTTTAAAAGACAATACCATTTGCAATTGCTGAAAAAAAGAATGAAATGCTTAGGTAAATATAACAAAACATCTATAGGATTTGTAAGCTGAAAACTACAAAGGACTGATGAAAGAAATAAAAAAAGCCTGGGAGACATACCACATTCATGGATGACTCAACATAATGAAGATGACAATTCTCCCCAAATTGATTAGTTTAATGGAATTCTTATCAAAATTCCAGTAGGATTTTTGTAGATATAGACAAATTTATTCTAAAAGGCAACTAAAATAACTAAAACAGTTTTGAAAAACAGCAGCCATCCTCTGGTAGAGGGGGTGGGAAAGAACTAGTCCTCAGTTAACAGCTGCTATTTACCAGATACTTTATATATTGTGGCAGCTTGAGATTATTTATGAATCCCCAAAATAATCCAGTCCTCTGGATGTGATACCCTTTGCATTAAATTCAGCAGAGGGGCCTTTGATTGGCTTACCTGTTAAGATTGCTTTAGCTTTTGATTAGACCACATCAGTAAGGCGTGACTTACTTGTAAGTCTGATATAAATGGACACTCACACAGACAGACAGACAGACAGGAAGAGAGAACTCTGTCATTTTTGATCCTGCCATGTGACAGAAAGGAGAAGGCTCAAACAGCTGAGGCCCTGAGGAGAGACAGACCATTTGCCTGCTAGCTTACAGCTGACCTTGGGAAGAGAGCAAAACAGCTAAGACTGATATAGAAGGCCTAGAAAGAAGCAAGCCCTATGCCAGGAGAGAGAGGACTGCACTTAAGCACAAAGCTTCAAGAGGCTGGGCCCATGGAGCTCAAGAAGAAGAGGAAGCCCAGGAAAGAGAGACCAGAGAGAGATGGCCCGCCATCTTGCTTCATCATGTGGCAACTGACTTTGGTGAGAAAGCAGCCTTGAGTTGGACTTTTTATAGCCTTGGAACTGTGAGCTTTTATCCCAAATAAATACCCTTTATAAAAGACAACAGATTTCTGGTACTTTGCATCAGTAGCCCTTTGGCTGACACATATGTTATTTCATTCAGTCCTGAGAGTCCCTCAAAGTTGTTCTTTATTATCCTTAGTGTGTAGAAGATGTTAAATAACATGTTCATAGTCCCTTGGCCAGTAAGTGAGAAAAGCCAGGTCTGTTGGATGTGAAGGCCTGTCCTCCTTTCACCGGTCCATTGCCATATCAGGCACTGAAGGAACAGTGTTTAGGAAACCTCTGAGGCTCAGCTGTCACGTTGCTGCCAGCTGGTCAACAACTGGTCTCCTCTGGTACAGGAGAAATGAAATCAGAATATGAGTCACAAAGCCACACAAATATAAAATTTAAACACAGTAATTGCTAAAACAGAATCCTTTGACAAATTACTTTTCCAGTAATTAGGTGGGGGAGCTCCTTTAAGAGTTCTAAAGAGAAGGGCTCTATGAGGTAACTCATATTTCACTTCAGCAAACCTGGACATTCTCCTCAAGGTGAGAAGCTTACCTTGTGGAAATGGACTTTCTGAGGACTAAAAATTGGCATCTATTTTTATGGTAGGTAAGAGTTTTAAAAAGGAGTTAAAAAATAATATTTGTTAAGTTAAAAGTTGGGTCCTCCCAGAACCGTGCCAAGTGGGACCTGGAGGTGATTGCTTGGTGCCTTAATCAGCAGGTGGGCCTAGACTGAATGGCCTCTGATCAGTTGCCATGTAGTTCATCTGTATGGGCAGGGGCAGAGGCAGGGTCCCAAGACTCTGACGCTATTTATCTACTAAGTTTCAGAAAACTCACAGAACAGTTAGGGGTGAGTGGCAGTTAAACTGATATGTAACTGCCACAATTGATTCTATAACCTCAGAGTCCTGGCTGCCCCTTTTCCTTGGAGGGCTTGTGTCTGTGCCTGGGAAGCTCTGCCCCTGGAGAAAGCCATGGCCCAGGGGTCGGCTTTGCAGAGCTGGTGCGGCCCACAGCTTGCTGAGGCAGGGCTGCTCGCAGCTGGGGCTGCTGCCTCCAAGCACGGGAGGACATTTAAAAGAGGCCTTTGAGTAACTGTCATGACTGATGTTTCCTCAGGAAGCCTCTTCCCGGGTGAGGAAGGTAGCTCCCCAGCCCCCAATCCCAGCTGCCTGAATGCTCTTCCCTTCCTCCTTCTCCTGTCGAAATGGTCCCCATTCCTCAGGATCTTACTCCAGTCCTGTCTACACCCCACAAGACCTGGTGCCTGTGATTCACATGGTTCAGAACCCTTCCCGGAACTCCCAGAGCCCTTGATGAATTTTGGCTCTGAGTCCTTCCTTCATGGGCTTATTGAGTTCTGGATCCATTTATTCCATCTCTCATTTAAGAGCGTACTTAATGGCTTTGTGCCAGGCCTTGGATAGACTCTGGACATTTTTTAAAGAACAAAACATCTGCTTCACGCAGCCCTTGCAGCTGACACGGGAGGTCCTAGGCATTGGCAGCCGTATCTTTTTGGTGACCATTGGCTTTGTTCTCCTTGTCCTTCTATCCCACTGTCTTGCAAAGTATTCCCCATCCAAAGAAGTGTTCAAGGCATGCTTCCAGGATGAATTAATAAACAAAAGAAGCAATCAATCAGCTCAGTAATCTGGTATTCTAGGTCTTTTATCCTAGCCAGATTCCCTCTGAAGTATAGTTATACCCTATTTCTTAAAAAAAAAAAAAAAAAAAAAAAAAAGACAAAGTTAAAAAGTTGAGCTAAAACAATTCCAATAATTTAAAGTTGAGAAGGAAGATTATTCACTTTCTAAAAGAATATTTGGCTTCACAAAACTGTTTACTGCAGAGTTTCTTTCAATTGGGAGCTCCTGACTCTACAACATTCAACTACAATCAACTATTTAGTGATGCAACCACTAGGTGAAGGGATAAGCAGGTTCTGGGAAGTAAGGGCCCCCGACCCTGCGTGTTACCTGCCTGGCTGCAGGGGGTGGAGAGCCCCTGTTCTGAAAGCTGCCGTCTGACCACAGCAGCCGCCTCCTGGGCTGGAGCTTCAGGCAAAGGCGCCTGCAGAGCTGCAGCATGCGACCCGTTTACATCACTCAAAGGCTATTGTGACGCACTGGGGGTGAGCAAGCTTTCAGCTCCTGGGCTTGGGAGAAGTAGGGTCCTTTCCATCTTCCTGAAGAGCCCAGCTGCACAGGAAGAAAGGGTAGAGAGAAAAACCATGTAGGCAAATGACCCGCCATATCTAATCACTAGAACTTTCTTTGCTATAGAGACTGTCCCAAGGACAACATCAAGTTAAAGATCTGGTGGTGCCCAGACAGTGGCAGGTTCTAAACTTTGCAAGCTAGACTTGAGGACATCGGGGTTGCAGTAGGAACCAAGAAGCCCAGCTGCGCCTGGTCCGAGACCAGATTAGGTGCCATCCAGCTGCCACCCGAGGCCTTCCAGGAGGCTGCAGCCGTTTAAAGACAGAGTTCAAATCAATCCACGGCCATCATCATAGCACTACTTTTTAGACACAGCAAGTCACAACCTGAGAAGACTAGAATGGCAAAACTGTTATTCAGGAAGAATCTTCATGGAAAACAAAAACTAAAGACAACAAAACCAGCGTCATCTGCAGGAGGCTGGCCTGGACACAAGGACGCCCCTCAGTTAATAAGTGTTTGTAGCTAGGAAGTAAAGGGTTTGCATCAGGCTCCAGGGGGCATCAGAGGCCAGGGCCTAGGCTGGGCCTCCGCTGGCTGCTTAAGCTCATGGAACAGACACAAAATACCAGGTCAGGGGAGGCAGCGTTTTGCTGAAAGCAGCCCAGACTAATGAAAATGAGGACTGGTTCTCATTTGCCAAGCCAGCACCTTCTGCTGCGTTAGCTGAGTTGTCAGAGGCGGCGTTAGCTACTTGACACTATCTCCAGTCCCACCATATCTGTGGACGGAACGATCGCCGTTTGAAATGAAGGCGGGGACCTGCCTAAAGTCATAAACCAGGATGTAATGAAGTTGGGGATTTCATTAATGGATTTGAATCCAGATCTGTCTGGCGAAACCAGGTTGAATTAAATTTTAACTAAATATGTTGATTTTAAGAATAGTAACTCATGTTCTTCACGGAGGAAAAAAGCAAACAAAAAACATGTCCTTTGTGAAAAAGAAATCCGGCAATACTAAAAAGCACAGAGTTAAAAATGAGCCAAAATCTTACTAGTCAGGAATGATCATTGTCCACAATGATGAACATCAGTTTAGACAGATGGAAGAGAGACAGAGCTTTATAGAAAAAAAAAATAATTGTACAACACTCGGATCATGCTATATACATATATCATATAAAAATATATCTTAAGTAAATTTTAAAAATTCTCTGAAGAACCAAACCAAAAAGAATGACAAATCTACACAGTGTAAAACTTACGTGGAGCAGTCATTACAGACTCTTCTAAACAGGCTGCTTTTGCACAAAGATGCTCACTGATGTGAACTTCTGCAAGCCTGTGCCATGCTTACTGGCTGCAAGCACACGGATTTCAATTCTCTTCCACTTTAACAAGGCCTTCCCGTTCCAGCCCCTTTCCCTTCCCCAGTTTCATAACTGGCAAGTTAATGCTTCCTCATAAGGGTGTTACCAGCATTGTCCTGAAAAATCTGGCTCTAGAGCTATCAATCTATCTTTCCATGGTTTCAGATCTCATGTCATACAGTCCTTTGACTCTCTTGAAAGGCAAAATATTGCCAAGCCCTTCTGACCACCTCGTGGACAAGCAATCGTCACCTTCTCTTAAAATATCCAAATCCTATCTTCATGTTTGGAAGCTCATTCATGAGAAAACTCTTCCCTGGCATCTACCGTTAGCTCACTGTTTGGGGGTCACCTTCTCTCACTCAATCTCATGTTTCTTCCCTGGTGATGTCAAACAGCTAAGAGACCTTTCTCATCTCCCCAGAACCTCTGGATATTAACTAATACATGTTCATGTAATTCAGAAAACACAGAAAAACTTACTGAGGGACATTAAGATAACCTGAAATCCTTCACCTACTACTCATACTTGAGCTCCTGAAGCATATCACAGCTATTACTTGGGGTACGGTGCCATGGAATACTTAGATCCCCATGAGGGTTGGACAAAAGCAGCCTCGCCTGCATTGGGGGGCAGCTGTGAAGGGCCGCCCCAGAATCAAAGCTCCCTGTGCAGTCAGTTGGCTGAGTCAAGGCCTCTGCTACCTTGGGGTTCAGTGCCCCCCATATCCAAGCCTTTTCCCCGTGAACCCCATTTCAGAGAGCTCCTGAGACTACCCCCAATACACCACCTTCTGTCTCAGAATCTGTTTCTCAGTGAGCCTGACTGAAAGGTGTTGGTTCTGGGAGAAGTCCGAGAAAGTGGACTCTAAATTGAACTTAGGAATTCCACCCCCCACACCGACAGGTTCTCAGAGATGACCTCACTGGTGGTGGGCTGGTCCTGCAGAGGTGCAATTCAAACTTCACTTATGGTACAAAGGGACAGGCTACCATGGGTAGAAATGCACTGGTGGGTGCAATACCTCAGGCATTTAAGAGGTCAGAGGAAGTCATTATGAGAACAATGAAACTGGATGACTCTTGATGAGTATCATCAGCGTTTCAGAGTAAGATGGAGGAAGTCTGAGGGACCTTGTAGCAGTTTGATACTGTTTATAAAATTCCAAGAATAGATATTGGATTATGTTTGTGAACGGGTCTGTCTCTCTGGGCATATTAGATTATATTGGATTCAGAGGTTTCACTTTTACTTGGTGGGTGGGGACTCACAGAGAAAACCACACAGCAGAGCAGAGGTTGTAGTTTTGATCCTGGAGCCCAGAAAGAGAGATGAGCCATTTGCCTGATAGTCTACAGCTGACCTTGTGGAGCGAGCAGAGCAGCTGAGCCTGGGGAGAAACGAGCCCCAGGAGAGAGACCCAGCCTATGGCTGATATTGGAAGAAGCTGGAACCACGGAGCCTTTAAGAGGAAGAGGAAGCCTGAACCCTCGCAGACGTCGGCAGCCATCTTGCTCCAACACGGGGCAACAGACTTTGGTGAGGGAAGTAACTTACACTTTATGGCCTGGTAACTGTAAGCTTCTACCCCAAATAAGTACCCTTTATAAAAGCCAATAGATTTCTGGTATTTTGCATCAGTACCCCTTTGGCTAATACAGGCCTTAATCACCAACTGGGGCAAAATGTGCAAGCAGAGGACCTCCTTGGCTGCCCATTGAGAGACTCATTTCCTGCAGCAGGAGGACAGAAAACTGGTGAAAGTCAGACCCAGGACTTAAAGATAAGGGCATGTGGCCTCTTACAGCCTTTCTGTGGGTAGAGAAGATTGAATTCTGAACCCTGGCAAATTTGCTCTGCCAGCATCAGGGCCATGGTTAGAAAAATGGGGACCTAAGATTTGGGGTCATTGCACTTGGGAACTTCGAAAATTCATATTTGTCTAAATCTCTGGGCCTTTAGAAGTGGCCCACTCCTCTCTTTTAACGGTTATTGCTCCTCCTTTCCCTGAAGACAATGCAGAGGACTCTTCCCTGAAAAACAGTCTGCCCCCCAGACCAATAGATTAGGCCACATGACCACATAATCTGCCAGAAAGTGCTGGACCTGCTGAGAGAGGAAAGAAACGAGTCAAAGGAATATAACATGAATGCTAATCATACACAAAGATTAGACAAACTTGAACTGAGAGATAATCCACAAAATAATAGACCTTAACACTTTAAAAATGACAATGTCAAAGAAGATAAAGAAAGGCTAAGAAACTCCTTTAGGTGGAAAGAAACTAAAGAGATATGACAAAAGCAGTATGCTTTCTTGAACTGGATTCTGGACCAAGAAAATTAATAGCTTTAAAAGACATTTTTGATACTATTAATAAAAAAGACTATGGACTGTGGATTAGACAATAGTGGATTAATGTTAAATTTCCTAATTTTGATAATTTTTCTGTCATTATATAAGGAAATATCTTTTTTTCTTAGGAAACTAACAATGAACTACTTAGTGATAAAGGTGTACAATGTCATCAATTTACTCTCAAATGTTCTCAGATGTTGTAGAAAAAAAAGTATGTATGTGTCTCTATTCCTGCCTTTCTCAAAAGCAAATGGTTCAAAAGTTAAGCAGTTGTGGGGAGTGGATGTGGCTCAATGGTTGAGTGCCTGCTTCCCATGTAGAAGGTCCTGGGTACAATCCCTGGTACCTCCTAAAGAAAAAAACAAAAACAAAAATTTATACACATAAAAGTTAGGCAGTTGGTACATTTGGGAAATGGATAGAGGAGGAGGGTTCCTTGTGTTATTCTTGCAACTTTTCTGTAAGTTGGAAATTCTATCAATAAAAAGTAACCCCCCCTGCCCAATAAAAGAAAGAACTCAAGGACAGCTGATCAGGAGGTGGAGGGCAATGTTCCAACAAAGAGTTGTGTTCTTTTGCCCACTCCTGGACTTAAGTTAGCCTTCACACACAGAACGTATTGCCTGAAGAAGAGCCTGTATGTGCTTGGGGAAGGACCTGTGTCATTCCACACAAAGACATTTGATAATTTACTTAGGCAGAGTACCCCAACATTTTGATGACTGTTGAAAACAAGATTGAAATTGCATTTATGTCAAAGGAACTAAAGCCTCAGGACACTTCTTATAAGACTGGGAGCATATTGGGGCCCAGTAATTCATGGAGTTCTGGTCCAAGTCTGGCTCACAGTGGGCCTACTGGGTCCATAGACCCATTCCATTGTCATTTTTCAGGTTCCCAAATATATAATTAGAATACTATAGACATATCTGATATATAGCAGAATACTAATATTGGTTTCTTGGACTGTAGGGCAAGAGCTATCAGAGGGGAAGGTCAAGCAGAATCCTCTGAAACTTGCCCTCTTCCCAGGACAAGATATCTTCCCAGGGAAAATGACACTAGGGTAGTGAGGCCCTTAAAGACTTAAAGGATTAGAAGTGGTGGTGGTCCCCAACATATCTCCATTTAATCTACCAGTTTGGCCCCAACAAAATCCAGTGTGGAGGATAATAGTGGATTGTCATAAATCAACCAAGTAGGAGCTGTAATTGCAGCTGCTGTGTCGAATGTGCTATCTTTGCTAGAGTAGAATAACATAGCTTCAGGCATAAGGTATGTGGCCAATTATCCGGTGACTGTGTTCTTTTCCAGCCTCTGTAGAGAGGCGGAGGAAAAGCAGGTTGCATTTACATGGAGTGGGCAACAGTATACATTTATGGTCTTGGCCCAGGCTTGTGTTTACTCCCCAGGCCTCTGTTAGAGTGGGAACGGACTTGACCATATGGACATTCTGCAGAACATCACCTTGGTTCATTGCATGGATGACAGCATGTTAATCGGATCGATGAGCACTGAGTGGAAGATGGAAGAAAATCCCTATGAAGACTTAGGGGCCTGTGACGTTAATGAAATTTTTAGAGGTCCAGGGGTTTGCAGGATATCTTCTCCAAAGTAAAGAACCTAATTCTGGTATCTTACATCTCCCACCAGAAAGAAAGAAGCAAAGTGCAGTACTTCTTTTGGATTCTTGAGGTAGCATATCCCACACTTGGGAATGCTACTTTGACCCATTTACTGAGTGACATGGAAGGTTGCCAGCTTTGAAAGGGGCTAGATTTGAAAGCTCTGAAGTCGTTCCAAACTGCAGTACAAGGGGCTCTGCCATTGGGACAGACGAGGTAGCAGACCCCACAGAGGAATCTGTGTGGGAAAAGATGCTGTGCAGTGTCTATGGCAAGCCCCAATAGAAGAATTAAAATGTAAACTCCCATTCAGGGAAGCCCTATCCAAGGTGCAAAGAATTATATACCATTAGAAAAACAGCTCCCAGCATGCTCGTGGGCCCTGGCAAAGGTGGACCACCTGAGCTACAAGACTTCAAGTGACCATGCAGCCACAACCAACCATCATGAACTGGATTCTGTCAGCCTACCAAGTCATGAGGTCAGGCGGGCCCAGCAGCAATCCATCATAAGATGGAAGTGGTCATTTAGTACAAGTAAGCTGCATCATCAAATGAGCCAAAACCATATTGACCACTACTGTTATACCAGTTCCTCCCCTTCCGCTCATACCTATGAGCTCATGTGGGCATCCCTCATGACCAACTGAAGAAAAAGAATAAAGGTCAAGCTTGGTTCACAGATTGGGCTCAGGATATAGGTGCCAGCCAGAAGAAGACTGTTGCTACATTTTAGCCCTGGTCTGGGGTGGCCCTGAAAGACAACAGAGAGGGGAATATTTCTAATGGGCAGGTGATCTGATAGAGCATCTGGTCATCCAGAAGGACAAGTGGCCTGGGGTGCAAGACTCATGATCCTTGGTGAATGGTTTGGCTGATTGGTCAGGGTCCTGGGAAGAAAGAGATTTAAAGATGGGGTCAAGGAGGTTTAAGGAAGAGGCATGTGGATGGATCTATGTGAGTAGGCATAAAGTGAGAGAGTCTTTGTAGTGCAGGTTAACGCCCTCCTAAAGTGTATCCACAATGGGAGAGGTATTAGCCATTAGTGGACAGAATGACTCAGCTGGTGGACACCAATCACTTATCCGATACCTGGATGCTAGCACAAGAGACACATAAACAGAAGCCGTGATGGCATGTTTGGAGGCTAAACATGGGCCCAATAGAGTGGGCTCCCACTCACCAAAGCTAGTCCAGTACCTGCCAATGCTGAATGTCCAACCTGCCAGCAACAGAGACCAGGGGAAAGGTCTTGAGACCAGTTGCAGTGGTCTCACTAGCCATTCTTGTGTAAGGTTTCCCAGCAAAAGGGACCAGCTAGAATCCTGGAAAAAGCTGTTCTCAAATGAGTGAAATTATTAAAGAAAGCAAGTGCACCTGAATGGTGCAAGGGTGGACTGTGTTGGATGCTGTGAGGCACCACCTAGATCACTCTGGTCAGGGTTTGAAGCTGTATAGACCCCAGGAAAGTGTGTTCCTAAAGTTAATCCATTCCTGCAGGTGTGGACCCATTTTAAGTAGGAGTTTTGGTGAGTAGGATCTTAAGATGTGACCCACCTCATTCAGGATGGGTCTTACTCCTCTTACTGGAGTCCTTTATAAGAAAATGAAATTCAGACAAAGGGAGAGAACATCATGGAAGCAGGAAGCTGAGAGCAATGAAACCCAGAAAAGGAGGGAGAGACCAGCAGATGCCGCCATGTGCTTTCCCCTGTCACAGAGGAGTCCAGGATGCCAGCAGCCGGTCTTTAGAGAGAAAACATCCCCTGATGATGCCTTGATTCGGACATTTTTCTCAGCCTCAAAATTGTAAGCTTGTAAACTAATAAATTCCCTCTGTTAAAAGCCAACACATTTTATGGTTTCAGCTTTTGGCAGCCTAGGAAACTAGAACACCCCCTTTAGGGCCAAGAGCCTAATTTTCTAGGCCCTCTGTGTGATGGTTAATTTCATGTATCAGCTTTGTAGGTTATGGTGTCTAGTTGTTTGGTCAAGCATTGACCTGCTTCTTCCTATGAGGGTGTTTCATAGATGGAATTTATATCTATACTTAGTTGATTGCATCTACAACCAACAAAAGGGATTGCCTTCAGCAATGAGGGTAGTCTCTTCATCGAATTTGTTGGAGGTCTTAAAAGCCAGAAGTGAGGATTTCAGAGGTCAGAAGAGGAATTTATGTGTCCGCTTTAACCTTGGCTCTTGCTGGAATTTCCAGCCAGCCAGTGTCTCCCCGGGGAATTTGAACTAAGGGCTTAGGTGTCACATTGATGAGAGTTTCCAGTCTGTTGCCTTCTCTGTGGAGTTTGGACTTGTTAACCTCCACAGCTGTGTGAGCCAATTCCTATCACAAATCAATCTCTCTCTCTCACTATATATAATATATACACACCACACATATACACATATACACATCTCTATCATCTATCTATCATCTATCTGTCTATCTCCATCAATCATCTATCATCTATCTATCATCTATTTATCATCTATCTATCTATCTATCTATCTATCTATCTATCTATCTATCTATCTATCTATCTATATTTCTATATCATCTATCATCTATTGTATTAGTCAGCCAAAGGGGTGCTGAAGCAAAATACCAGAAAGCTGTTGGCCTTTATAAAGGGTATTTATTTGGGGTAGAAGCTTACAGTTACCAGGTCATAAAGCATAAGTTACTTCCCTCACTAAAGTCTATTGCCATGTGTTGGGCCAATATGGTTGCTGACATCTGCCAAGAGTTCAGCCTTCTTGGGTTCCTCTCTTCCCAGGGCTCGATTCTCTCCGGGCTCAGCTGCTGTGCTCTCTCCACAAGGCCAGCTATAGACTGTCAGGCGAACAGCTCTGTCTCTCTCCCCAGGGCTCGAGTCTCCCGGACTCAGCGGCTCTGCTCCTCTGTGTGCTTACTTCCCGGGCTCCAGCTCAAAAACTCCACCTAAGTCCTGTGCCTTGTCATTTTCTATGTGAGTCCCCGCCTACCAAGGGAGCAGGGATGCAATGTCCTACTGATGTGGCCCAATCAAAGCCCTAGTCATAATTTAATCATGCCCAGGTACTGACTAGTTTACAAACATAATCTAATATCTATTTTTGGAATTCATCAATAATATCAAACTGCTACATCTATCTGTCTGTCTGTCTGTCTGTCTATCCTAGTTATTCTCTTTCCCTGGAGAAGCCTGACTAATATAATTACCAAAGAATTCCCTTGACTAAAATGGGTTGCCATAAGAAAGAATTTCTTATTATTTGGTCATTTAAAAAAATGAATTGCCTTGCCCAGGATTCCATGCCCTTCCTGGGACAGCCCACACCCAGTGACTGGCTGATGAGGAGATTCAAAGGCCCAGGCTTCTTGCCTCCCTTTGGGCCCACTCTCAAGAGCATTCTGACTTCAGAGCTCTCCACGGATCAGCTGAGGTCTCCATTGCAATTGATTCACAGTTTACTTTATCCCTCTGCCAAATTCTGTTTCCTTCACTCCCTTACAAGTGTTGCCCTAGGAGCACACTCCAATAAACTGCCTTCGTGCAAATGTCCATCTCCAAGTCTGTTTCCCAGGAAACCCTGTCTAAGAGACCACCCCAAAGTCAAAAGACCACTCCTTCCAGAGGAACTACAGCCCCGCATCCCCCATCTGCCCCCACAGCTCTCGTTGTTTGTGGGCACAGGGGTGGCGTGATGCCCCTGACAATGGCTGCAGCCCACCGCTGGCTCTACCCGCAGCTGGCTCCCCCGCCACAGGGCATGGCCACCGTCCTCTACGAGGCTGTCCTCAGTCCAGACACCAGCCGCAAGTTCAGGGACTCCCGGGGCTACTCTCTTTTCAGATCCACTGCCTATGAATTTGGGAGTTCCCACCAGTACCGCCAGCTTCCATCATTTGTAAGAATGACTCATAGAACTCAAGAAAGCATGAATAATTATGATTATAGTTTTATTTTAACCAAAAAGGATACAAATCAAAGAGCCGCCAAAAGAAGAGGTACATAGGGCGAGGTCTTGGGGGTTGAAACAATTCCATGGTCTCTGCCTCTGGAGTCAGGCCACGGGCTGACCACAGTTTATATTTGCTATTGTAGTGGCTATCGCAGCCAGTTCCAGTCCTTGCTTATACTTGCTATTGTGATGGGAACCACTCTACCTTTCCTTGTTTGAATCCATAAAAACCCTGAACTCCTTAGACTTGGGGAGACAGATTTTGAGTGGATAGGCCATCTGATCTCCTGCTTTGCACTTAGCAGTAAACCCTTTAAACTCGGTGTCTCAGGTATTAGTCATTTGTGTGCATCGGGCAGAGACTCCTCCCCCCACCCCCGCTTCGATGGAAATAAGGCTGCATCTTCCTCCCGTCAAACCTGTGTAAGGCCACAGGGGAACTCCGTGGCCTCTGGGTGTCCAGAGCGCTCCCTGGGGCCCCATCACGTAGGATGGCTGCTCGAATCAGTGTCCCTCGAATCCCACGGTTGGCCGTCCTGGCCTGGCCGTCCCCACCCAGGGACCAAGGTGGCTGCCCACCTTTGGCACCTTCTCACCAAGCATGGCCTGTCGGGTGTGGCCAGGAGACCACCACGGGCCACGAAGGCGCTTACAGCCAGGGAATGCCGAGGATGTAGAGATCATCCCTCAGGAGCCAGGGCAAGGCGTTTTCTGGGGGCCAGATTACTTAGTCTAGCAGTGGAGGTGAGGGAGACGGTGGCTAAAGGTGGGAGGATGGGGGGCAGACAAAGAAAACATTTCTTCCCAGTGATTTCAAAACTATCAAGTTTCATGTGCCCGGAAATTTTAACTTAAAAAAAATCCAAATTTCTCAGAACTAGCTAACACAATACTCCTCAATAACAATTTAATATTTTCTCTTAATTGGACAAATAATAGGTTAATGTTTAAGGAGAACCTGCCAGGTGTTCTTTCTCGCCCTGGCCAAAGACCCCAGGCCAGGACTGTGGCTCCCCAAGTTGACCAACTTCTTGGCACCTCGGCTATGAAAGAGGGCGATAGAACTCACCCCTTTCAGTTTATTCGTGTTAGGATCGTAGAAGATAATGTCTGTGAGGGCACTTTGACAGTTTGCAGATGTTAGTTATCATATAGGGGAGTATCATCCTCAAAAGCACGTAGGACAGATCGCCCGCCCTGACTCCTGGACAGAAATCTGTCTTTCACGACAACTGCGTATTGAACACTTTCCCAAACACTTTATTTAGACAATTTTCAAACTTACAGAGAAGTTGAAAGACGAATACAGTGAGCATCCATCCACCCTGCATTGGTGACACACGTTTTTAACATTTTGCCACATTATATGGTTTTTCCTGAGCTACTTGAAAGCAGTGTCATGACCCTCAGCCCTTGAGCATGCACCTGCTGAGGACGGGGGCAATCTCTGTTAAGTCCAGCATGTCGTCACAGCTAAGCACACTCATTCCGTAATACCTGCTCATACATAGTCCAAATTTGAAGTTTTCCAGTTGACCCCAAAATATTTTTTAAGCCTTACTTTTTTTTTTTTTTAGTGATCCAAGATGCAATCAAAGTCCACACAGTACATTTGGTTTTGTCTCTAGTCTCTTTTCCTCTCTCACAGTTTCCCCTCATTCTTTTGTTTGCTTTACATGATAACGACTAGCTTTAAAGCATTCGTACCAGTTGTCTTAGAGAATGTCTTACCTTCTAGTTTTTTTTCCCCCTCATTATTTTTCCTCATGATTAGATTCAAAGTACACGTTTTTGGCAAGAGTACTGCATATGAGATGTTGTGGCATATTTTATACTTTTTAAGACTTAACTCAGTCTTAAGAACTTAGATAAAGTTCTTTTGGTTTTCAAAAACAATTATGAGTAACTAGATGAAAAAATCAGTATCTTAGATATTGTATTAGAGTGGACTATAAAAATAAGGAGGCTGTGGGCACGAGGGCAGGGCCTGGGACCCAGGAGCGCTGCCACTGAAGCGGCTTAGGAGCATGTCGAAGGACGCGGTCACGGGGGACGCAAGATCTGAAGCCTCTCCAACTTCTTTCTATTTTGAGTGATGATGACAATTTACCAGGATGTGGGACTTATTCAAAAGGGCTTCTACTTGCTGTATTTGTTTGATCCTCCAAAAGGAAAGTTTCTGAAGAATCTCCAAACAATAGAATATCTCCTATGCTTGTCATAAGTCATAAACTCATACATCTCATTAGGCTGCCTCTAGATGATTAATTAAATCAATAACATCTCATTCACCCAAGCCAGGCATTTTGCAATCACCTAAGAGTCCTTCTCCCTCAGCCCTCACCTCTAATACCTCACTAACTAATTACAACTCTGTACTTGATGGTCTCACCATTGTGCTCTCTCCTCTCCTGCTAGTTCGGGTCCTTATCATCTATTGCTTGGACAAGTGCAAAAGACTGTGAGGCAGACCCTATTGGTTGCTTCCTCATCACCCATCCTTCCATTTGTATTTTGCTAATACAACTCCAATTTGGTTCAAGTATCAAGGGCTTAGGCCCAGAGGAGGATTTACGACTAATCTCAGCTAATTATGACACCCATTTCCTTTTGCTTTTTGCTCACTTTTCCATCCTTCTTTGCAGCTAGGAGAGACTGTGACTTGGTACTGGCCAATGAGGTATAATGAATAGTCTGCTAGGAAGTTGTTGAGCACAATTTTCCTGAAAATTAGAAATAGAAAAGTCTTTTTTTCACCCGCCCCTTCCTTTTCCCTGATTGAGACACAGGGGTGCAAACACAGTGTCTGGAGCCCCAGCAGCCATCTTGTGATCAGTGGCAGCCATGCCTTTCCATGCCTTAGTCTAGATCCCTTATCTCCCAGGCTAATTTCCATTCATTCTTCATCTAGGGAGTCTCCCTCCCATTTCCACTCCCTTACCACTAGTCAGTAGGCCCTGTTTACCTGATCACACTTTATGTTTTTAAGTTCCTAAAGCAGCATAAGTTACGTAAGTCAGTTAGGAGCAAGAAGTCTGGCCTCTCAAAGAGCAGGGTTTGACTTCTCACTATGCTGCTTCCTGGATCCATTGCCGCTGCTTAGTCTCTAAACCCTAATTTTCTCACTTGGAAAATGGTGATACTAATATTATCTACATCATAGGATCATTGTTGGGAATAAAGAACGAAAGCACATAAAGCGCTTAGCAGAGTGCCTGGCGCATGCTAATGGCTCACCAGGGATTGCGATCCTGATTTCTGTCTCCGGCACCTACACACCACCACTCACTCACTAGACGGCCAAGCTCTGGTTTCTAACTTAACCAGAGCTCCTGACTCCAAGTCCAGCGCTCTTTCCACGGAGCTGCAGTTTGGGAAGTTAAAGCAGCCCACGCTTCCCTGCCGCCTCGGGCCAGGGCGTGCTGCTGGCTCGTGGCATCGAGCCTTAGACTCGGAGGCTGCTCCGATGTACGGCCCCCTTGGGATGGAGATGAGATGGGCTCATTCCATGCGGGACAGGCTGTGGTCCCGTGTCCTGATTTTATTACTTTAAACTCCAATTTCTTTGCTTCATGGGTGTGGCAGAGACAGCTTTTTGCCCCCCACTAGCCATTCTGTCCGTCTCTCAGTAGGAGAACCGCTCGTTCTAGTTGAGCCCAGGATTGGCTCAACTAAAAACTCTCGAGTTCTCGGTCTATCTCTCATTTGTTAAAGACAGAAACACATACATCAAGACTAAGGGGCTGGAGAGGGAACACGGAGTGGGAGGGTCTCACTCTCTAGCAAGGACTCCCATCCAGCACAGGTTCTAGACTCTCGGGAATTAGGCTCAGGAGAGGAGAGGAACAGTAGGTTTTTAAAAGGCAAAAGGCCCAGAACTGCTTCTGTCCAGTGCTGGAAAGGCCAAGTGTGAGCGTTGCTGACAGGCTGGCGACTCCTGGGTTTGAGGCTAGGGGAGCCTCGGGCTGGCTGTCGTTAGGGGTGTCGTGTCCTGGAAGTCACAATCAGCAGGCCCGGTGGCCACGTCAACGCCCCAGAACGGATGCAGTTGTGTTTCGTGCCGTCCCTGGGAAACGTTTTTACAGGGAGCGGCGTGGCCGTCTCCTTCCTGCTGCGGGTTTGAGCAGTCCCCTTGGGCCACGAGGCGGGAGCCACGCGTTTGATGGCAGAGCAGTCGGCTTGAGGAAGGCTGGCCGCAGCGGTCGTGGCGTCGTCAAGCCAGCCTCTGACTGCGCTGCTCTGGAAGTCACGGTGTGAACGGGCAGTGCTTGTCCGTCCTCTTTAAGCCCAGCTCTGCAGCCAACGCCACCTTCCTGCTAGGCGCCTTTGTTTGTTTTTAAATATGATTTTCCCACCCACTCCTCCTCCCTTCATTCCTTTACTCCTTGAAAAATGTTAGGTCTCGTATAACAATACTTCCTTCACTTCATCCTCAGGAAAGACAAGAACTCTAGGATACCAGCGGTGGTGGAGAAAGCCACATGTCCTTGTCACTAGCATCCTAGGTTAGCTCCCAGGCCTGGTGTGGCCCCAGGGGAGCCACGGCTAACTAACAATATGCTTGTCACTGTGCAATCAGAGCTTACAGCCAGCTTCTTTGGACTCACATTTGTTCTGCTTCATTGTGCAAATTCGTTTTGCTCCTCTTCCCTTTCTTTGTGGCACCGTATGGAATGGCAGACAAGTGCAAATATTTTCCCTCGTCTCCTAGGAGGCTTTGGAAATTAAGCCACATGGATTCTGGCTCCTCGAGACGGTGTCCCTGGGAAACAGCAAGGCTCTGAGAAACGCCCAAGATGCGAACCTCGGACGTGGACAGAGTCAAAATGAAGGTTATGGACAATGAAGATTTGCAAAGAAAAAAGTTCATGTGAGGTTTTGGCAGGAGAGCCACCCTCGCTGCAGGACTCCCGCCAGCCTGGCGTGCTGCCAAGTGCCCTGTAAGCTGGCTCTTCATTCTCGCAGCAGCGTCACGAGGTGGCACTTCAACGGAAACGAGGCCGGAAACGTGAGGCAACGGGCCCTAGTTACCAGGCCGCAGGGCTGGTGGACTGAACCCAGGCCCGAGTTCCTGCTTTAAGTCCTTCTCTTTCACCGCCTCTGACCCGGGGCAGCGCGTGGAACAGAACGAGCGGGCAGCCAGGCTGGAAGCTCTCTCCTCCGGGCGTGTGTGTGACCTCCAGCTCCCGCAGCATCACGCCTCGGGGGGCCCAGCAGCAGGGACGCATTGCCCCCGGCAGTCATCTGTGGTCGCAGGCTCCTGCGGTGACTGATAAAAGTGGGCCAACAGTCCTGGGAGGGTTTCGCTGGGCAAAGCTGGAGAGGTTCCTGCACAGAGGGAGTGGAAGGCAAACCACAGCCCGGGCGGCTGGGCCGGTCCCCTCCTGCCCTTGCCCTTCGCCCTTTGTCCCAGAACTGCCGGGCTCAGCACTTGCCCGGGGAGAGCACACTTACCCCGAGTTGCCAGAGGAAACCAAACAATTCGTATTTACCAAACCGTCAGAATCCTATCAGTGCAATTAAAGAGAGAGGCAATTAGCTGTGTCTTAATTACAGCAGCTGCCACTTCATCTGAATGCTGTAATTTACAGAGAGAATGGGGGGGAAACTTTAAATTAACGTGTGTCTTTAAACAACCAAAAACACTGATGGAGCCTGAAGACAACTGTCAGCAGCGGTGGCTGCGGCATCTCCGGAGAAGAGGCGTTGTCACAAGATCCGCTTACGGGACGCTGGATTGTCTTGTGCCTCTGTTGCCTGACGGCTACATCCTTAAAACATACCAGAACGACATTATACACATTTGTGCACAATGCAGTTTACTGATTTCAACAGCAACAGCATCTGCGAAGCCCTCTGCAAGCATCCTCTCAGTGTTTTAAAAAACTCAGCTTTAACACAGTTTCAAACCACGAGTGCAGACTCATGGACAGAGAAACCAGCACTCAAAATTCAGGTTTTTAAAGGGCGGTCAGATCTGCATCTGTACAACAGCTCCGTGACGTAGGGTTTACTGTCACGCTCGATGAGTGAGAAAACGGACGCTCAGAGAGGCTAAGCAGTGAGCTTAGGGTCACAGGGCAGCCTGGTCAGTGGCCAAGGCAACTTCACACCCGGGCATGGCTTCAGAGTCTGCTCCTTTCTGGAAGGCTGGTTGGCAATGTGGGTACAAGAAACCACAGCCTGGGGCCCCAAACGAGGAGAGGACAGAGCTGCAGTGGACCCAGGGAGAGCAACGCTTGAAGTCTCTGGGCTGCAGGGAAGATGGGGCAAGTAGGGGGCCCGACTCAGCTGAGGGGCAGAGCTGAGCGGCCCAGGGTCTGGTGGAAATTCCGTAAGGCGTCCCAGCCAGGCAAGCTGGGACACACCCTTATGTTCTCTGAGCTGCAGTAGCGTCAACACCCTTTGTCCTGTCCTGGGGGCTGCGTCAGCCTGCACATGTGCCAGGAGGAGGAGCCTGCGCTGACGTGTGTTGCTACCTCGTCCTGCTTCAGACCTGCGCGCCAGGCTGCACGGCCCAGCCGCGGGGACACTGACGCTGAGCTGCGGGCTGGGCCCCGGGCTGGACTTTGTTGGCCAGTCCTCTACTGCTCGGCCCCATGGACACCGCTCTGGCCGCCTTGAGAAGGAGGTTGCCAGAGCTGTGCAGGGGAGGACTTAAGCGAGGTGCGGACCTGTGGGCGCAAGGCACCCCCTTAGGCTGGCGTATTTGGGACAATCTCTTGTCTTTCGGATTGAACTCTGATCTCACTTTCGGAAAGACAGAGTGTTTAACACAACACAATAATTTAGAGAGAAAATCATATAAAAGAGAAGTAAACGCCTATAAATATGTTTACAAGAGCAGTGGCTAGAAACTGAGTTACCCGGTGGCCACCTGTGCAGTAAAGACAGGGCCGGCCCAGGGAAGTGGAGCCCCGCCCTCCAGCCTGCTGGCGCTGGGCTGCTTCCTTTGCCTCCTCTTCAGGCCTCTGCTCAAAATCTGTCTCCAGGAAAGAAGCGGATGTTAATCACCTAGACCCTACGGTAATCTGAGGTTTGGGCGGCCCTTCCCAGGGGAATAAGCATTTTAGCTCTCTCTTTGTAACCCGACCTAATTATAGAGGTGCCACTCACCTGACTGCCAGCAGCAGAGCTAGCCAAGACACCCTGTGGGACATTGTCTTGTCTCCAACAGTTGCTAACAGTGTCCAGAAGAGGAAGTCAGAAGATGAAAAGGCATAAGGTATCAGTGACACAGGATGGAAGACAGAGGGATGGGCCTGGGAGTGACTTTGGCGAGACACAGTACCTTAAAATTATCCATCTTCTTCTTCATCATTCTCAGGAGATTACAAACTCAGGAAAGACAGTATATCCAGACTCAGCACAGGACCAGCGGGAATTAGTCAACAGGAATCAACATTTTGTGTAAGGGCAGACTTCGGGGTCCCTGCCCATCATTCATTTTCATTCACTCATTCATTCAGCCCCATGTAAGCCACCAGGAAATCTAACTTGCCCACAGAATAACAGAAGGGAGAGCTGGAAAAACCTTGGAGAACATCTGGTTAATGACGATACTGCTTAAGACCATGGGAAGGTCAGTTCATCCATTCAAATGCATTTATGGTGTACCTACTGTTTGCTGGGCTTGGTACTAGTTGTCATGTATACAGTGGTTACAAAGTAGGCTGTAGGCAGACCTAAAACAAAATGTCACTTCTCTTGACTCTTGGTCTTTTACTTTTTCATACGACATGGAAAGATCAGTGACCCGGGTCTAAGAGTTAAATTTAATAAGATTCTCAGGACCAGAAAACAGCTTTTGGCTATTGTGAGTAAAGAGGCCGAGAGGAGACCAGGGAAGGAAAGAGAAGGGTGTTGAGGAGAGCAGCGGGTGAGGAATCGAGTGGAAGTGCGTAGGTGCCTACAACGAGGGCACTGGAGGGCGTTTAACCATCCAAGCATCAGCTGCTTGACTCAGTTCTAACTGCTGTGCCATGTGGGGACATGGACCGACTGTTGCCAGGTCTTCCAGCTTCTCAAGAAGAAAACGGAGTTTTAATGTGAAATTTCTTGGCTTTTAGCACACCGAGCAAGTCGAACAAAACCTGGGTGACTTCATCCTGTCAGCCATCGGTTTTCAGACCTGTGAATTTAAAAATTAGAAAACGATTTGGATGCATCAAAGAAAAACAAAGTGCATTGCTCCTCCTCCTTCATCCCATTCTGTCTTTACTGAAGTGGTACAATATTTGCTTCAAAAAAGCCCCCAAATCAATCTTAAAAAACAGGAGTGGCCCACGTCAGTGAAGCAGAAGAACAGAACTTGGCCAGGACTTACAGGGTTTAAATATCGACAGAGAATTAATCCATTCTTTCCATGTGAAGCTGAAAGTGCTTTTCACCCACAGATGTGGGACTCAGGAAACTGCACTGTGGGAATAACTTCCTCATGAGTTACTCCTGCAAGAATCGGTGGGTGCTTGGAGATGGCTGCTTCTACTAACAGGTCTGCCACCCTCGACACCTTTTTTTGGGGGGGCCTTTCGTTGTTTGCTGAACAAGGATCAAACTCCTTAGTCCGACATTTGGGTCCTCCATCATTTGGCTTTGGCTTTGGCTTCTGCTCCTGCTTCAGCTCTCTGCAGACACCGTACTCAAAGCACACCAGACTATTTGTAGTCCCTGCATACATCGTAAAGTTTGTTTCAGTAACTTTGTTGCTCTAACTAAATATGCCCTTTGGTTTCATTTTCCAGTTGTGAAATTTCACTCATTCACTTACTTAAACAATCATTGAGCCCTGGGAATATAAATGTGAATACAATATGGACCTGAAGGACACTGGAATGGTCCATGGACTGGTCGCTTGGTGCCACAGAAGAGACAGACACACCAAACTAGGCTGGGAAGGAAAAGGGGCTTTCTCAGCCAGCGGAGAACAGGAATGCTGATCAATCTCAAATCCACCTCCCCGTCAAGGTTTTCTTGTACAGCTTTTATACAGGTTTGAAACAAAGGGAATTAATCACAGATGCATCATCCTTGGGAAGGGGTTTGGGGAGCTTTTCTAGATTTTCTGCTCTGGTTACCATTTAAAAATACATATTGTGCTTTGTGCCTCTAAGTTTCACGGTGGTAAGAACAGGGAATAAGTGAAGCACTACAAGGATACATCGTACATTTTCTTTACAAAGAAAGAGAAGTAAAAGTTCTGGTTAATAGTAAACTCGACAGGGCTATGTGCTTTTCCATAGAAAGTCTATGCCTGTCCTAAGGTGCTTGCCAGGTTACAGTACAATTTGTTTTGCTCATCTATTGTTCATGCTACAGACCTGCTCTCAAGGAGAGTTTAGAATAAAAAGAAGAGACAGGCACATAAATAAAATAAGCTCTTTGTACCTTGATAACTCCTTATTTACCTCACATTTATTTTCCTGTCTTCTGAAAAACTTTCAGTGACCAATAGTTACCATGGTAATTTCCTGATTTTCTAAGTCTTATCCCCCCATTAGGCTGTAAACTTTTCAAGAGGAGCTTTTCTTACTCACAGAAGTTCCATCACTGCTTAAAAAAGGGATTGTTAAATACACGTTTGTTGAATAAATGATGAATGGATATGCTAGGCCAGAGGAAAATACAGGTGTTAGGAGAACAAATGGAGGGTACACCTATCTCAGGCCTGAAAACCAGGGGAGGTTTCCCAGAGAATGCCTAAACTGAGTCCTGAAGTAAGAATAATTAGTCAATTCTGTTTCTGGGTATGAAAGACTAACATCATACTGGATGATCCTCCTTGTGGAAAACCATAATAAAACCTGGACAAATACAAAAAGCAACTACCTGAAGATACTGGAGAATGAACAGAAACAGACAGATTCTGCTGGGGAGTTCTCCTGGAGGAGGGAAGGAGGGGAGACCAGGAGTTCCACATTTATGGTCTTAACTTTGTGACATTTAGCTTGGGGCTACAACTGGCTTGGGGTACCAATAAGGTGTGCCAGGAAACTGTGAATGCTGATGATACTGGGGGCGGGGGGGGGGAGGTAGATCATGGAAGGGAAAGAGCCAAAGGGGGCCCCCAAACCAGTCTATCCAAGTCTCTGACTGAACCCTGAGCCAGGAATGAATGCAACCAACTCAAAGCAACTCGGCAAAAGACAAAAGATCTGAACTGAGACCAAAGCTGATGAAAGAAATTTGTAAACACAAGATGCAAAGCAAACACACACATACACACAAAACCAAAAAACCCCCACAAAACACCCTACAACAAAATAAACAAATGAAAAACCCATATACATACAAAGAAGCTCACTCCAAGGCACATCATAGTCAAACTGTTGAAAGATAAAAATAAAGAATGGATTTTGAAAGAAGCAAGAGAAAAATGGTATTACATCCAGGGGAACAATGATTCATTTAACAGCAGACTTCCCATCAGAAAATATGGAGGCCACAAGAAAGTAGAGCAACCTCATTAATATGTGGAAATAAACTGTCAAACCAGAGTTCTATATCCAGCAAAAGTATCCTTCAAGAATTAAGGTGAAATAAAGAATGATTTAAATAAAAAATAACAGAGAACTTATCATCAGGAGACTTTCCCTACAAAAATTGTTAAAGGAAGTTTTTCAGGCTAAAAAGGAAATAAGATCAGAGGAAAATTTGGATCCTCAGAAAAGATGAAAAGCATTGGAAATGGTAATGGCAAATAAATGGAAAATGCAAGAAAATATTTTTGCCTTTTCAAGTTTTTCTTCTTAATTTATTTGTAAAACACCTAACTGATTAAAGCAAAAATTATAACACTGTTTTGTGGGGTTTATAATGTATGTAGATATAATACATGTTTTGTACATGTATTATACATGAGCAGATGTGGCTCAAGCAATTGGGTGCCTGCCTCCCACACGGGAGGTCCCAGGTTTGGTTCCTGTTGCCTCCTAAGAAGATGAGCAGACACCACAATGAGCAGACCAGCAGACACCACAACCAGCATCCACTGCAACTGCCACAATTAGAAAATGACACAACCAGCAAGGAGCAGAAGTGGCTCAAGTGACTGGACATTTGCCTCCCACATGGGAGGTCTGGGGTTCAGTTCCTGGTGCCTCCTAAAAGAAGACAAGCAGACAATGAGCGGACAGAAGAGGGAGCCATCTCGGCCTTGGAGGGGGGGTGGGAAGGATGAGAATTAAAAATATATATATATATGTAATAACTACAACATAAAGGATTTGTAACCAAGGATTAAGAATTAACAAATAATTATGATTATGAATCATTATATAGATGTTTTTATATTATAAAATAGCAAAAGGTTAATATCTGAAATTGCTGAAGCTGGCAGGATTTAGCCTAGACCTGCTATTGTGTTGGTCACTCTAAACAGGCCTCACCCCTGTTTATGGTTATGCTGGACTGAACCTCACCTCTGTGTATGCTTACTATGGGAATGGCAATCACTCCGCCCTTCTGTTTAACATCCATATGGAAAACCCTATGACTGACCTCTACTCTGTACTTTCCTACCTCAGAACCTTGATTTCTGAAAATGATGGTAACTTTGTGACTCCCCTTGGTTTGGGGCCCACCCTTATCCTGTTCAGCCCCTTATTATTTATTATTGCAGAAATCTCTGTCCAGCTCTACCCCAATTATTCATGAGCACTCCGATGTTATAAAATATTAGAGTTTCTGCACATCCAGGAGGCAGTTTTTGGGCCATCTGTGGCAACTGACTTCCTTCGTTTGTGCAAACAAATAAATTCTTTCTCTCTTTGAAATCCCAGTGTCTCAAAAATTGGTCTTTAGAATGCATTGGGTGGGAAGAACCTGCATTTGCTCAGTATCAATTGAGGGGAGATATGGACCTACAAGGCTGCAGAATTTCTATATATTACAGGAAACATCACATTACCTATAAGTTAACTGTGAAAAATTAAGGATATATATTGTAATCCTCAAGGGCAACCACTGGAAAAAAAGTAATGCAAATAACTATGGCTAAAAAGCTGTAAGGAAAATTAAAATGTAGTCTAAAAATTTTTGGAATAATTCCTGCTCCACCCCCAATTAAAGGAAGAAAAAGAACAGAGGAATAAAAATAGAAGAGACAAGTAAGAAACAGAATATAAAATAGATCTAAACCCAATGACACTGACAATTGTATTAAATATTACTAGACTAAACACTTCAATTAAAAGGTGGATGGATTTCCAGGAAGATGGCGGACTAGTAAGATGCAAGAATCTCTTCTCCAGAAAAATAGCTAGAGGACAGGCTGTAACAGCCCTGAAAAAGATCTTCTAGGGTTTAGGACAGCAGGTGAAGGCTGCACACCCCCCGGAGGAGAGGGACAAAAGAGGGAAATCGTGACAACAGAACTGTGAGTTGGAACCAGCAGGAGCTGCTGCTGCCGGCACCCTCCCCCACACTAAAGATTCTTTAGAATTCTGGGGCCTCTGGGCCTGTGACTACAGACAAAGGGAGCTCCAGGGACCCACCACCCCAGGAAAGGGGAGAGAGAAGGACACAGCCTAATGCTGACTCAGGTTCTGATCTGCAAATGTGGGCTGCAGTGCCCCACAGGCCCTTCCAGGCCAAGTGGGACCACACAGTGGTTTGCCCTGGGAGCCGGCAAAGGACTGGAGAAATCCAACCCTCGAAATCTCTCTCTCCTCTAGCCTGGACTGATTGTTGAGGACTCCACAGGAGAGGGGAGAGACAGCCTGGGGCTGACTCGGCTTTTGACTCACAGGTTTGGACTGCCCTGTCCTGAGAGCCCTTCCAGGCCGGGTAGGGATGCGCCATTGTTTGCCTTGGAGCATGCAAGGGGCTAAAGATGTACAAACCTCCCAATCGCCTCCTCTACTAACAGGGACTGATTGTTGAGGACTCAGAGGGGAGTGGAAATATTTCCTACCTGGGAAAAGGGAGGAGGCTGCCAGGGAAGACTGGAGAACTGTCTCAGAAAGTTTGAATTACAAGGCTCCTAGCCTCCAGACAGGAAGCTCTATCACATTGATCTGGTCTGTGTTGCAACAAATACATTCCAACCAGGCATTGAATTGAGAGCTTCCAAAGAGTGCCATCTCCTGGCAGACCAAGGAAGTGCACATAAGAAAATTAAGAATAAGTAGGAGAGGCTTTTCCTGGCCTCTATAGCCTCCCTGCCCAAGGCCCTAGGAAGCCACTCTACAACCAATTACTGGGTCCAGTGCCCAGATTTGAGCAACCAGCAGAACAATCCTAACAATCCAGGTCAAGCCAATAATCAAAGAGCTGTGGTAACTCACAGGCTCCTGCCACTAAATCCCTATAAAAGAGAAAGAGATTGAGCATCTAAGTAAACTACATCTTAACCAGATGCCTAAACACCAGCAAAAAATTACAAGCCATACTAAGAACATAGAAGACATGGCCCAAGAAAAGGAATACATCAAAGTCCCAGAAGAGATGCAGAATTTGAGAGACCTAATCAGCGAGATGAGCACAAATTTCCAAAATCAAATTAACGAGTTGAGAGACAATATAGTTAAAGAGATAAATGACATCAAGAAGACATTGAGTGAATGCAAAGAAGAATTTGAAATCTTGAACAGAAAAGTAACAGAGTTCATGGGAATGAAAGACACAATAGGTGAGGTCAAAAACACATTTGAAGCATACAACAGTAGACTCGAAATGATACAAGAAAAAATAAGTGATACTGAAGACAGAGCAGCTAAAATTGAAGAAAGAAAAGAACACAGAGAGAAAAGAATGGAAAAAATTGAGCAGGGGCTCAGAGAGCTGAATGACAACACAAAATGCAACAACATACGTGTCATGGGAGTTCCAGAAGGGGAAGAGAAGGGACAAGGGGCAGAAAGAGTATTTAAGGAAATAATAGCCGAAAAATGCCCTACTCTCATGAAAGAAATGAACTTACATGTCCAAGAAGCTCACCGTACCCCAATCAGAATAAATCCAAATAGACCTACGCCAAGACACATACTACTCAGTATGTCAAATATCAAAGATAAAGAGAAAATTCTCAGAGCAGCAAGAGAGAAACAAATGATCACATACAAGGGACATCCAGTAAGACTTAGTGCAGATTTCTTGTCAGAAACCATGGAGGCAAGAAAACAGTGGTATGATACAATTAGGAAACTGAAAGCCAAGAATACTTTATCCAGCAAAACTGTCCTTCAAATATGAAGGTGAGTATAAAATATTCACAAACAAACAGAAACTAAGAGAGTTTGCAAAAAAGAATCCACCTTTGCAGGAGATATTAAAGGAAGCTTTAGAACCTGAAAGAAAAAGACAGGAGAGAGAGAGGCTTAGAGGAGAATATAGAAGAAAGAATAGCAGAAAGGATAACCAAAAGAGTGAAAAGAGAGACAAAAACAAGATGACACATGAAAACCAAAGAATAAAATGGAGGAAATAAATAGTGCATTTATAGTAATATCATTGAATGTGAATGGATTAAACTCCCCAATCAAAAGATACAGGCTGATAGAACGGATAAAAAAAACATGAGCCATCCATATGCTGCTTAAAAGAAGCTCACCTTAGACTCAGGGATACAAACCGGCTGAAAGTGAAAGGTTGGAAAAAGATACTCCACGTGAATGGTAACCAGAGAGAGCAGGGGTAGCTATACTAATATCAGACAAAACAGACTTTAAATCCAAAAAAGTGATAAGAGATACAGAAGGCCATTATATATTAATAAAAGGGATGATCCTCCAGGAAGATATAACAGTCATAAATATCTACGCACCTAACTAGGGTGCCCCAAAATATATGAGACAAACTCTGGCAAAACTGAAGGGAGAAATAGACATTTTTACAATAATCGTTGGAGACTTCAACACCCCTCTCACATCATTAGACAGAACAACTAGACAGAAGATCAACAAGGAAACAGAGAACTTGCACAATATGATAAGTTAGACCTAACAGATATATACAGAACACTGCATCGAAACTCAGTGGGTTATACATTCTTCTCAAGTGCCCATGGATCTTTCTCCAGGATAGACCACATGTTAGGTCACAATTCAGCTCTCAATAAATATAAAAAGATTGAAGTTATACAAAACACCTTCTCAGATTATGGTGGAATGAAACTAAAAATCAATAATAGACAGGAAAAAAGTAAATTCGCAAATGTGTGGAGATTGAACAACACACTCCTAAATAATTGGTGGGTCAAAGAAGAAATTGCAAGTGAAATCAGTAAATATATTGAAACAAATGAAAATGAGAACACAACGTATCAAAACTTATGGGAAACAGTGAAGGCAGACTTGAGAGGGAAACTTATAGCCCTAAACTCCTATATTAAAAAAGAAGAAAGAGCTAAACTCAAAGATTTAACTGAACAACTAGAGAAACTAGAAAAAGAACAGCAAACCAATGCCAAAGCAAGCAGAAGGAAAGAAATAATAAAGATTAGAGCAGAAATAAATGAAAATGAGAACAGAAAAACAATAGAGAAAATCAACAAAACCAAAAGCTGGTTCTTTGAGAAGATCAATAAAATTGACAAACCCCTCGCTAGACTAACAAAGAAAAAAAGAGAAGATGCAAATAAATACAATCAGAAATGAAAGGGGGGAAGTTACAAATGACCTCACAGAAATAAAAAGAATCATAAGAGGATATTATGAGAAACTATATGCCAACAAACTAGACAACCTAGATGAAATGGACAAATTTCTAGGAACGCACAACCAACCTACACTTATGCTACAAGAAATACAAGAACTTAACAAACCAATCACATTTAAGGAGATTAATCTGTCATCAAAAATCTCCCATCAAAGAAAAGTCCAGGACCAGATGGCTTCACAGGTGAATTCTACCAAGCATTTTAAAAAGAATTAACACCAATCCTGTTTAAACTCTTCCAAAAAATTGAAGAGGAGGGAAAATTACCCAGCAAATTTTATGAAGCCAACGTCACCCTAATACCAAAGCCAGATATAGATTCTACAAGAAAAGAAAATTATAGACCAATCTCTGAACAACCTGAGGAGGAAATCAGGGGAAAAACTCCATTTTCAATAGCAACAAAAAGACTCAAATACCTAGGCATTAATTTAACCAAAGAAGTACAGGACCTATATGCAGAAAACTACAAAACAATGCTAAAAGAAATGAAAAAAAGACCTAAACAAATGGAAAGACATTCCATGTTCATGGACTGGAAGAATAAATATCGTGAAGATGTCAATCTTATCCAAACTGATTTATAGATTCAATGCAATACCAATCAAAATCCCAACAGCTTACTTTACAGAATTAGAGAAGGCAATTACCAAATTCATCTGGAAGGGTAAGTGCACCCGAATAGCCAAAAGCATTCTAAAAAAGAAAAGCAATGTGGGAGGAATTTCACTGCCTGACCTTGAAACATATTACAAAGCTACAGTGGTCAAAACAGCATGGTCCTGGCATAAGGACAGACACATTGATCAGTGGAAGAGAATTGAGAACACAGAAATAAACCCTCACCTATGTCAACTGGTTTTTGACAAACCTACCAAGCCCACGCTGATGGGAAAAAACAGTCTCTTCAACAAATGGTGTTGGGAGAACTGGATATCTATAACCAAAAGAATGAAAGAGGACCCCTATCTCACCCCCTATACAAGAATCTACTCAAAATGGATTAAAGATCTAAATATAAAAGCCAGGACCATAAAACTACTAGAAGAAAATGTAGGGAAACATCTTCAAGACCTTGTAGTAGGTGTTGGTTTCTTGGACCTTACACCCAAAGCACGTGCAACAAAAGAAAAAATAGAAATGGGACCTCCTCAAAATTAAACACTTTTGCACCTCACAGGACTTTGTCAAAAGGATGAAAAGGCAGCCAACTCAATGGGAGAAAATATTTGGAAATCACATATCTGATAAGGGTTTAATATCCAGGATATATAAAGAGATGTTACAACTCAACAATAAAAAGACAAATGACCCAATTAAAAATGGGCCAAAGACTTGAATAGACATTTCTCCAAAGAAGAAATACAAATGGCAAAAAAACACATGAAGAAATGCTCAACATCACTCATGATTAGGGAAATGCAAATCAAAACTACAGTGAGAGATCATTTCACACCTATCAGAATGGTCAGTATTAAAAAGACAGAGAACTACAAGTGTTGGAGAGGATGTGGAGAGATAGGAACAATTCTTCACTGTTGGTGTGAATGCAGAATGGTACAGCCACTATGGAGGACTGTTTGGCAGTTCCTAAAGAAGTTGAATATAGACTTGTCACCTGACCCAGCAATACCACTACTGGGTATATACCCAGAAGAACTGAGAGCAGTGACATGAACAGACTTCTGCACACTGATATTCATAGAAACATTATTCACCATTGCCAAAAGTTGGAAACAACCCAGGTGTCCAACAACAGACGAATGGATAAACAAACTGTGGTCTATTCACACGATGGAATATTATACAGCTGTAAGAAGAAATGAAGTCATAAAGCATATGGCAACATGGATGAACCTGGAGGACATTACGTTAAGCGAAGCAAGCCAGACACAAAAGGACAAATACTGTATGAATGCGTTTCTATGAACCAAATATATTGTGTAACATATTGCTGGATTCAAAAAAAAATGTATATGTATCCATTACATTTAATTGAGAAATATATATATTTATTCATCTGTGTTTACTTTTTAGTTTATAATTGTTTATATTTTCTATTATTAAATGTACAAAATAAAGTTTAAAAAAAGGTGGATGTTGTCAAAATGATACACTTCAAATATAAATAAGCAAATAAAAAAGTAAGAGGATGTAAAAAGATATATCATACCAACAGCAAGCACAAAAAGGCTGAAGTGGCTATACTAATATTAGATACAATAGATTAGAAAACAAAATGTATTATCACACATAAAGAGGGGCCTTTTTATAATGATAAAAGGGTTAATTAATCAGGAAGTCTTGAAAAACATAAATGTGTATGCACTGAATAATAGAGCTTCAACTACAAAAAACAAATATTGACAGAATAGGAGGTAAGTAAGCAATTACACAATCACTGTTAAAGATTTTTGCAAGTCTCTCAGTGATTGCTAGAAGAACTAGAGAAAAAAAATCAGCAATGACATAGAAAGTCTAAACATCACTACAAATCACCTTAACTTAATTGAAAGCAGATTAAGCAGAGCAAATTTAACCGAAAGCAAGTAGAAGGAAGGAAATAATAAAAATTAGAGCAAAAAGTAGTAAGAGAGAAAACAGAAAATTAACAGAAAAAAAAAAATCAATGATACCGAAACCTGATTCTTTAAAACATCAGTAAAATTAATAAACCTCTAGCCAGACTAATCAAGAATAAAAGAGAAAATACAAAAGTTACCAATGTCAGGAATGAAATATCACTATATATCCTAAAGAGATTAAAAAGATAATAAGAAAATATTGTGTTACTTTATGCCAAGAAATTTGACAGCCTAGATGAAATGGAGAAATTCCTTGAAACACCGAATTACCAAAATTGACCAAAGAAGAAATAGAAAACTTGAACAACCTTATATCAATTAAAGAAATTGATTTCATAATTTAAAACCTTCCCCAAAAGAATCCCCAAGTCTAGATTGCTTCACTGGTGAATTCTATCAAACATTTAAGGACGTGATAATACCAATCTTACATAAACTAGGAGGGAAGTCTTTCCAAGTCATTCTATGATGCCAGTGCTACTGTGATTCCAAAACCAGACAAAGAAAAGAAGACTTCAGAACAATATCCCTCATGAATACAGACACAAAAGTCCTCAAACAAAACAAAACAAAACAAACAAACAAACAAACAAACAAAAAACACAGCAAATTGAATCTAAGACACCAAGAACAAGTGGTGTTTATCCTGGGAATGTAAGATTTCACAAGTAAAAATCAATGTAATTGACACTATTGCTAGAACAAAGGAGGAAAACCATGTGATCATTTCAATAAAGGTAGAAAAGCATGCAACAAATTTCAATACCTTTAATGACAAAAATTCTTGGGAAATTAGTAATAGAAGGGAACTTCCTCAACATAACTAAGAGTATGTATGAAAAATTTACAGGTAACATCAATGCTTCCTAGCTAAGATTAGGAACAAGGCCAGGATATCCACTCTCACCACTTCTATTTAAGATTGTAATAAATGTCCTCGCCAGTATATTGGGCAAGAAAAAGAAATCTAAGGTATATAGATTAGAAAAGAAGAAGTAAAATCTGATGGGAATACCAAATGGTACAGCCACTTTGGAAAATATTATGGCAGTCTCTTGAAAAGTTAAATATAGACTTGCCACATGACCTTGTAATTCCACTCCTAGATATTTACTCAGGTGAGAAGAAAACATGTCCACACAGAGACGTGTCTATGAATATTCATGGCAGCATTATTCCTAATAGGGCAAGCACCAGAAGCAACTCAAATATCCATCAGCTGGTGAACAGATAAACAGCTGAGGCATATCTACACTTATGGAATACCACTCAACAATAAAAATGAACAAAATATTGGTGCACCCAACAAAATGGATGCATTTCAAGGACATGAGGCTAAGTGGAAGAAGTCAAACACAAAAGACCACACCCTGCTTGATTTTACGATAGTTACAGAAAGCAGATTAGTGACCCGAGGGTGGGGAGAGACAGTCCATTATAGAGGGTCATCAGGAAGCTTTTCAGAGTGAGGGGATGGTTGTAGGTCTTGACGGTGATGATGATCGCATGGTTATATAAAATTACCAAGTCCATCAAACTGCACATTTAAATTGGGTGGCTTTGTTTGTATGTAATATCTTAAGGTTTTTTTTTGTTTTTTGTTTTTCTTTTTTAAAAGGTGGTTTGTTATTATTATTATTATTATTTTTTTTTTTTTAAAGATTTTATTTATTTATTCATTTATCCCCCCCTTGCTGCTTGTGCTCGCTGGGTCAGCCAACCACGCCGTGCGGGCGGGCCTGCCTTCACCAGGAGGCCCTGGGAACCGAACCCGGGGCCTCCCATATGGTAAACGGGAGCCCCACTGATTGAGCCACAGCCGCTTCCCTCTGGTTTGTTATTTTTAAGAAGTGGTTGGCCAAGAGCTTGGCTACAACCAACCTGGTTTGACTTACTAACTGTGGACAATGGGAAATTTCCGTAACCTCTCAAGCCTCAGTTTCCACTTCTATAAAATGGAGACAACAGTTTCTATCTCACAGTTACAAGATGACTAAGCAGCATAATTATTGTATCTGCCACCAAATGAATGCTCAGTATCCAGAAGCCGTGATAATAAAGGGAGGTGGGTGGGAGAGTGGAGAGCACATTCCAGAGAGAGCAAGGGCTCGCCCAGAGGTGTGGAAGTGAGTGAGAGCAGTAGGGAGGGGGAGTCTGGGCAATGAGAATAGGCAATAGCCAGGAGGCAGGTCTTTGAAGATGCCTGCCACATTGAGTTTGGATTTTATCTTGAAGGTTCTGGAGACTTACTGAGAGGGATAGTACTAAGTAATACTTAATTGAATTCCAGAGCTGAACTGGACTTTTTTAAAAAACTTTTTATTTTAAAATAACTTCAAACTTAAAAGAAAGATGCAAAAATAATACAAAAACAATACATAGCTCATTAACATACCCCCTTACCCAGATTTACCAACTTATAGCATTTTGTGACCTTCCTTCCTTCCTCCCTCCCTCCTTTCTTCCTCCCTCCTTCCCTCCCTCCCTTCCTTCCTTCCTTCACTCCTTCCCTTTTTCTCCCTCACTCTCTCCCTCTCTCCCTCCTCCCCTCCTCCTCTTCTTCTTTTCCCACCCTCTCACCTTCCCTCCCTCCCTCCCTAACTACCTGTCCAAATATCTTAATGATTGAAAGTAGGCTGCATACATCAGGCTCCTCTAACTCAGCATTTCCAGGGCACTCATGTACAGCTCTCAAGTTCAAGAAATTCAGTACTGAGCTAAAGCATCCAGGCCAGCCTGGCTTTGAATCCTGCTTTGTCACTAGCTGTGGGACTTTGGAAAGTTCCTTAACTTCTCAGGCGTTTCTATACTTGTGAGAAGGAAATGACACCGGGTTGCTCTGAAGGTTTCGTGAGTCCTGTGGTTTCCAGAGTCCCTGCAGATAGTAAGCAGCCAATGCGGTTTGACTTGTACTTCAGGGTGTGGAAAGTGGTTTGTAGGGAACTGGAAGCAGCGAGATCTGAGTGAGCCGTTTCCTCCCTGAGAGAGAGGTGAAGTCACCTGAGCGCAGCTGGGGAAACTTGCAGGAGCAGCCACGCAGCTTGGGAGTGATTGGATGCGCGTGAGGGAGAGCCAGGAGGGAAGGATCAGGCTGGCTGGAGGAGGGGGCACCTTCATCTAGCCGTGGGGGACAGGAGGCCCTGGAGGAGGCTCTTAGGCTTGCTCATGAGCAAAATACATGTCCCCACTGTGCCCCCAAGTGCCCCAGCAAGTCCGCTTGTTGATGAGCAGAGGGACTGGTCTCACCCTGGAAGAGGAAAACTGATCACCTTTGAGACTTAAAACGGAGGGGCGATTACATCAGTCTCCCCTTGCGACTCTAAGCCTGGATGGAAAACGCCACAGGAAGAGGCAGGGCAGCATATAAGATGGAACTAGCGACCTGCCCCTTCTCTCAGAGGCAAAGAAAACGGCAGAGAGGATTCGAGCTCCCTGTGGCCAGGGGGGGCTGCAGAAAGCACCTGCCGCCAGGAACTGACATTCAAGTACGCTGTGGCTTGCGGAGAGAAATGACTCCCACACGTTGTGTAAATGTATAATATATAATGTTAAATAATACTCAGATTGTGTTGAATTTTGTTGCTTGGCCTAAGTTTATGGAAACATTTACTTTTCCTACAAGTGTGGATTCTCTTGTAAATAATTTGGAACATTATTCCTCAGTATGTTTTTGTATTTTATTTCTTGTAATGTATCAATTTTACTGATAAAAGTTCATGAAGTTAGTTTTTTTCAAAGTATGTCCTTGAAAATTGAGGTGCGACTTAGAACATGGACCACTCGTATAGCAAGAGCTACCATATACTCTGGGGGGACGACAGACATGGTCACAATCAGCTCACAATACACTATTTTTTTTTAGGTACTGGGGCCGGGCATTGAACCCAGGACCTCATAAGTGGGAAGCTGGCACTCAACCACCCAGCCACACCAGCCCCCCTGAGTTGGTTTTTCTGCTTGTTTGCTTGTTGTTTGTTTGTTTGTTTTGTTCTTAGGGGGCACTGGGAACTGAACCCGGGACATCTCATGTGGGAAGCAGGTGCTCAACCGCTTGAGCCACATCCGCTCGCACAATAAACGCTGATTGTGATAAGAGCTGAGTGGTAAATACAAGGAGCAGATGAAAATGGGTTAATCTGATTTCACAGCTGTGAATAGACAAAATGTGACCCTGAGATAGGAAGTGCCCTTCCGCAGGCAGAGCTGGAGGAGGCTTTTCCAGGCAAAGCCTACAGGGCTGGTAGAGGAGTGGAGTGTGGAGAGTCGAGGCATGGACCGGCATGTGGGGCATATGGTGTGGCTGATATGCAGGACGTTTAGACGGAGGGCAGAGGGATGAGAGGCAGAAAGAGAGGCTGGAGCAAGATGCTCAATACAACAACGAAGATGACGGTGCCGGCGAGCGTGGGGAGGGCAGTTGTTTTATTCCAGGCACTGATCTCATCCCTTTACCTATATGAGAATATTTAATCCTCACCACTTTTTTAGATGTGGAAATTGATGCACAGGGATCAGACTTTGCTCAACTTTGAAGCTTTCCCAGAATTCCTCCAGAAGGGATTTTTTTTTTTTTTTTTAAACTTTATTTATTTATTTATTTTTTTTAAGATTTTATTTATTTATTCATTTATCCCCCCCTTGCTGCTTGTGCTCGCTGGGTCAGCTAACCACGCCGTGCAGGCGGGCTTGCCTTCACCAGGAGGCCCCAGGAACCGAACCCGGGGCCTCCCATATGGTAAACGGGAGCCCTACTGATTGAGCCACAGCCGCTTCCCTTTTTTTTTTTTTTTAAAGGCAAAAGAAAACGGTGAAGAAAATTCACATTTTCTGTGGTGCAGGAGAGCTGCTTCGATCAGATTTCTGGAAGCCGGCTCAGTGTGACTCCTCATTTACCAACCTGAATTGTTCTTTCCCTCCTGAAAGTCTGGCTGGTCAGGGTTGATTCATAGCTCTGGTATGTTCTCCAACCAGAAAACAAATCCCTTTTTTTCAAAGCCACCAAGGAAATGGTTTGAATAAAGTATATATCTTTTTCTAGTTACCTGCCCCCTCTGACTCATGAGTTTTTGAATGGTTCACTTGCAAGTGGCTATTCTGTTCACCACAGGGCTCAGACACCGGACACTTTCTACACCCTCCCCAGTCTGTCCTAGCACCTCGCTTAGGATGTCTTCTCAAAAGACATTAAAAACTAGAGAATAATCTAGGGACTGTGTTGCATAGTGATTTCAGTGCTGATTGGAAGTTTCATTATATAGTATAAATATAAGAATGTTCTTCTTTTACAGAGTGTTAAGTTTTACACGTGAAAATTACAACTAATGTAACTTATGGATGATAGTTAACAGTAATATTGTAATATTTTTGCAGCAACGTCAAAGAAGATATATCAGTTCTAAGGGAAAACAACAGGGGGTCTATAAGGGGACATGGGATTTTTCCTTTTGGAGTAAAGAAAACGTTCTAAAATGGACTGAGGTGATGACAGCATGACTCTGTGATGAAAATGAAAACCAATGAGTGTACACTTGGAACGGACTGTACCAACCCTGGGACTGTATAACACAGTGAATCTGGTGGATGGTGGACTGTGGTTAACAGGATAAATATAAGAAAATTCTCTCATGAACAAATATATAATACTAATACAGGGCGTTGATAATTGGATGGGTTGGGGGAAAACACAACAAACGTAAGACTTGAGCTACGGTTTGTAGTAATATTTTGACAATGCTCTTTCTTAGTTTGTAACAAATGTTTCACACCAGTGCAAGGTGTTGGTGGTGGGGAGATGTGTGGGAGCCCTGTAGGATGATATGCATGTTTGGTTTGTAAGTTCACAACTTTTACTATACACTTATTGTTTATGTATATTCACATATGGATGATAAACTGCAATCAAATGTTTAAAAAAAGAATTTACTAATAATTCCAAAGCTGGGCAAACCAGTTCAGTGGGCCCAGTGAAACCAGTTCACTGCAAGAGGAAAAAGGAAGAGCGTCAAGGAGATTTTTCTTTGTGGTTATTTTAAGAGCTATGGCTTTGTACACATGTTGTCTCTGGTCTTTTTGAAGATCTGGGGACAGAGAAAATCCAGAAAAGGAGGAGAGAGTGTTCAAAGTCATTTCCATTAGGGTTTTTGTTTTCCCAGATTAGAAATATCACCCAGAGGTGTTAATGAAAATGACAAGGTTTTAAATAAAGAGATTGAGCAGCCTCCCCTGAATGTAGACTGGGCCATCAGGCAATGCACTTTCAGTGATGGCAGAATCACAGAATCACGCGTTAGGGCAACCTCAGGGATCACCTCGCCCAGTCACTAGGAGAGATGGAAGCCAAGGAACAGTGGTGACTTGCCCAAGGTCACGTAGCTTATGTCTTCTTGATTCAGATCCACATTCTTTTATCCATTGAATGTCTATTATTAAATGTTGTGAGTGGTTTAGTTCAGTGTTTGAGCTCCTGCTTTGCAAGTACAAGGTCCTGGGTTCAGTCCACAGTACCTCCTAAATGTGATGAGGATATGCAAAGCAACCAAAGCTAAGGTGTAAGAAATCATTTCCTGAAAAACAATTTTGTATTCATTTTCTCATTAGAAATTTGTCAGATCATATCTAGAGGTAGGGATACCATCGAGCCTTTTCAGGGGCTTAGAAATCAAGGACACCCTTTTGTGTTTAAATATACGTCGGTCTAAATATTGACCTTGGAAGCCAAGTTTAAGGTTTTTTTTTCCCCCCACAAGATTTGTACTTTGAATTTTATTACTGTTTTCTTCAGCGCTGCCATTTCTTGATGTCTCTTTGATATTTCCCCCCTCATCTACCCATCTAAGCCAGATCTATGCTTATGAAGCATCAAACATGGGCTAACCCTGCACTAGGACAAAAAAAAAGTTGGGGAAGGTAAGTCCCTTAGAAATCACTTTCAGGACCCAAATGACAGTTTAGAGTTCATTTTCTGAGAAGGATAGCTGCTCTGACTATTCAGAAGACTGAGTGCAAAGGGAGTTCTCTGAATCGCTGTCAAAGGAAAGATTCATTGACCTTGATAATTTTCCCCCAAATGGTAAGCCAACTGTCTCACTATTTCATACTGAACACTGTATGCTTTACTTTGATCATAGTATTATATCACAGAGAGAGACACTTTTCATACCGTGTCTTTGATCTGTCAACCCTGCCACTGTCCTACACCGCTTTAATTAGCGTAGCTTTGTAGGATAAGCCCACCTCATTACCTGGAGGGGCAAGTTGAGACAGCACTTGTGGCCCTGCCAGACATGTGGGAACTTGCCTCTTGGCACTGACCTACAGGGCACAAGGCCCCACAAAGGGCTGCTGGTGACCATAGCCAATGGATCTTTCTGCCAGGCCTCCCCACAGAGAGCAAGTTAATCACAATGGAGGCATACCCAACCTTTTTCACTGGACATGAACAAACAACAGCCACCATTCCTCACCCCCTACTACTACTTGAATGCAAACCTGGACTTGTTCACTTTGTCTCAGTTGTCTACTAAGCCAGTTCTATTGGCATTTAGGCTCCATTTAAAATTTCTTTTTATTTTATAGGGCCTGGATGCCTGAGTTTTAGCTTCCCCTTTGTTACTTCTCCTGCTAGAGTTATTTGGGCTAAATTACCTCCCTCTTGTTGTCACAGGCGGCCATCTTGTTGCCACAGGCGGCCATCTTGTCACAAGCGGCCATATTGCTGGTTCCCCTTGCCTTAGCCAGCCCCTTAAATAACCAGTTTTTACTAGAAACTGCAATAGGGTTGTCCAATAAAATACAGGATGCCATGCAATACTTGAGACACAATCATACTAAAAACGTATGCATTGTTTATCTGAAATTAAAATCTAACTAGGCATCTGTATTTTTGTTTTGCTGACTCTTGCTGCTCTAAAATACAGCTGCTTCTGTGCCTCGGAGGCATAACAATGTGTAGATGGGGCCTATGTTCAACTCGACCTGTGCCTCCCTTTTCTTTAGCCCTGAAAACCAATATCCTTTAACTGTTAAGAACATTAGGGGGGAAAATAGAACAAGATAAACTCAAACACTTTATTATAATTTTTATGTTTATAATAAAATTTAATTGAAAATTTGATTTTTTTTTTTTTTTTTGCTTTAAAAGCAAGATGGACACACATACACTCACCCCCACAAACTTTGGCCTCTTGTTTAGACTCTCCTACCCAGCCACAGGCTGATATTAACTGAACATGCCTGGTGCATCAAACTAACTGCACACACTGGAATTCCTGTAGATCATGAACTTACTGTAGCTCCCAAAACACTCATCATTTCAGTCTTGGAGGTGGTGGTGGTTTGGAGCTACGTACTCCAGAAAAAAATATGTCCTTAAACTTAATCCTTTCATGTTGGTGTGAACCCTTGTAAATAGGACGTTCTGATGAGGTCACTTCAGTTAAGGTGTGGTCCAGCCAAATGAAAATGGGTCTTAATCCTATTACTGGAATCCTTTACAAGCAGAATGAAATTCAGACCAAGAGAGAGAGAGAGAGCGACAGGGAGCAGCCAGAAGCTGAAAGTAGTCAGAACTCAGAAGAGAAAGGAGAGCCAGGAGAGACTGCCATGTGCATTGCCATGTGACAGAATTGCCAAGAAGCAACCACTGATTGCCGGTGCCAGCCTCAGAAGGCACAGTCTTCTGGAAGAAAGCATCACCTTTCTTGATTTTTGCCTTGATTTTGGACTTCTCCTAGCCTCAAATCAGTGAGCCAATAAATGCCCACTGTTTAAGCCAACTCACTGCATGGCATTTGCTTTGGCAACAAGGAAACTAGAACAGAGGTCAAAATGACCTCTACTAGCCTCACAGCCCTGTGTTTAGGCTGAACTTGAGCCTGTTCCTTTTTATTTTCACCTGAGAAAGCCTAGCATGAGAGAAACCCAACGACTTTGTCACTTGGATCAATGGCCATGAGAACATAGGTCAAATTCTGTTGTGGCAAAGACTTCCTGTGAAAAAAGTTTTCAGAGCCTACCCAAGGATTCTCCTGTATTGAGCAATGCTTTCAAATAAATGCTCTCCATGAGAATAAGCCCTCTGTGTCCAGAAGGAACTGACTGTCCCCACAAAGCTGTTCTAAGAATGGTCGAAGGGTGGTTTCCTTTACTTTTCACCTACTACCAGAACCTCCAGTGGTAAGTGATTAGCATATCCACAAAGGTGAAACACTACATTCTTCCTGCAGCTGGCGCCAGAATCCGGGGCTGGGTAGGGTTGTCCAGCAACCCCTGTCAAGTACTTCTAAGCAAAATGGTCAGTCTTCTCCATCCTGAGCTTCCAGATCCTGTTCTTTAATAAGGGTGAGAAATATTCCATTTCGGTTAGTGTATCTGCCTCTAGAAAAATGACCCATGAGAAAGTGATGTTTCTATTTCCATTCTCTACCTTTTGTGCCCACCACAAATCCTGGTATTCAAGGTCCTAAGGTTAAATAATTCTGCCATGGAGTATGCAATGTACATACAAGTTAAATAATCATAAAAGAGAGCCCATAGGTCTGAGTAGACAGCATGTACCCTGATGGGGGAATGAGCACGTTAGGATAAATCACGTCCAGATTGCCAGGTGTAGGACGGGATGGCACACCATCCAGGGACCCCTGCAGAGCTGAAGGTCTCTGGGAGGGCTGCTGGCTGACAACCTTCTGCTTTCAGCCCTCTCCGGAAATCGCCCTTGGCTGCAATTTCCTCTTCTGGGGGGCAGCCTGTATCCAATGACTATTCAGTGCAGGGTACAAAGGCTCAGACCCTCTGCCTCAAATCATGAGGACTCTGAAGGGCCGGCCTAGCATCAGAGCAACCATGGGGTCAGCTGAGGCCTTTTTGAGAGTGCAGCACAGTCCAACTTCTCTGTCTAGGCATCTCCTTCCCTTCCTTTGGGTGTTAATCCCGACAGCACTCTCTAATAAGATTCCTGCATGCTAATCTTCATCTCAGAGTCTGTTTCCTAGGGAACGAAGCTGTAACTTTAATACCGGGACTATTCCAAGAAAGTAGATGCCTGGATGGGATTCCACAGCTGAGTTGCCTGTTGGCAATGAGGACCTCTCAGCTGGTGGTAAGTGAGGTCACAGTGAGTCCACCGGGGCCACTGACCAACCCGTCATCATTTCCCCAGAACCTGAATGTGTAGTTGTAGAGGACATACTTGGTGGTTGGCTTCACCCCTTTTTTTTTTGGCCTTTGGGTTAAAAGCTATTATAGTTAAGAAGGCAAAGAAGAAGTCTCTGAAACTCTCCCCTACGCCTCCCCCTTGGCCCCCCATCAGCCAAGATGGTAAAGCAGAGCCAATATCACCTCTTGGAGAAAGGGCAGAGGTTAGTGACACTGTGGCTTTGGGGGCTGGGTGGAGGTGGCAGAGGAGAGTCACGGGGGTGAGAGAGAGGTTTAGGGGTAGGAAATGAGAGAAGGCCATGGCCTGGAGAGAAAACAGGCTTCCTGTTTATCTGGGATGCGTAGAATGGAGCCTGGTGTAGAGATTCACTCAGCAGAGAAGCAAGTGTTGTTATTTAAAAATCAAGTCAGAATAATCTCCATATTGGCCAGTTTTTCCAGGACTGTCATAAGGGGAGAAGGGAGCCTGTGAAAGCCACACACCCAAAGGGAGCTCAGCTTGGAAATAAGCAGATTAGAAACAAGAAAGCAAGTCTTGCCCAGGACCTGACAACTGAGGGTCTCCAAGGCTCAGGACCGAGCAGATCAACCGAGGCGGGGCAGGCGCTGGGACCTCCTTGACTCCTTCTGCTCCTGACACAAACGGCGTCACAGGCACAGCTCACTCTACAAAATTTGGCTAGGTGTAAAGGACCCCACAGTTTAAAACTCAAAGCTCCTCGTAGAAGGGATGGATTATGTGAGATATAAATACTATTTCGGGGAGAATCACAGATGAGCTCTTCTAACCCAGGGCAAGGAGCCTGTGAGCGCCCCTTCAGCAGGCTGGGGAACTGCTGTGGGAGCAGACGGGGGGAGCTGGAGAAGGCGCCCCCCGCACCCCCAGCAGCGCTGGGACCACACCTCTTTACGCCACCGTAAAAGCCAACCGTTCTGTGAGAAGAGGAAGAAAAGGGGAAGGAAGAAAATTAGGGTAAGGTAATAAAGGGACATGGGAGTTTGGGAGACAATTACAATAACATTAAATAGAAGAAAAATAAATAAAAACACTGGGAAATTTATAAAATAAAATTGTTAAATGACCCACAGAGTGTGACAAAGGCAAAGAAAAATACCAAGAGAGAAAATGTAGGAGATTTAAAATAGAAGGAACAAAAGGTGAAATTCTTTCATTAGCTAAGTTAAAAGCTGAAAACATGGGAGAGAGATTTAAAATTGAGATCAGAAGTAAGTGTAATGGAGAAGAAGGAAGTGCATTTTACCTTCTTTAACAGGCATTCAAAAATAAATAAATAAATAAATAAATCAGGAAAGACAAAGCAGGAGTGAGAAGGCCGAACATAAGTCTAAAGTCAAACTTAAAAACAAAAGTCAGGGGAGAGGGTGTAGCTTAGTGGTTGAGCACCTGCTTCCCATGTTCACGGCCCCTGGTTCAATCCCTGGTACTGCCTTTTAAAAAAAAGGTGGAGGGCTTCCAGCAGGTGGGACAGTGGGCAGTTCTTGCTGACTTACCCAGAGCAGGGGCCCCAGGCCACAGTGGGTTCTGGGCTCTGCGGAAGGGACAGACCCCTCTACCTCCACACCTACTCAGGGCTTCAGAACCCTCACGACCAGGATCAAATTCCAAATCAGTTCCCTCTTAAATGTACATTGTTGACCTCCACATAATATTTGAAGCCCCTGAAGAGAAGTGCAAATGAGAAAAGACAAGGTGTAGGGACAAGAGGAGGGGAGCTCCCGCTCGTTCCTACAGCCTCCGAGGACCGCTCCAAATCCGCAGAGACCCACGGGCCAGAGGCCGTGGAGGCACAGACTTTGACTCCTTGTCTTATTCTCTCTTGCGTGTTTCCTCCATAAAATAATTTCAAAAGCAAGTTTTTAAAAAAAGATCTGCTTTGAAGTAATTCCACATGTATAGAAAAGTTGCAAAAATAGTGCACAAAAAACTCTTGCCCCCCTGTTGTCATTTCCTGAGCCCTTTGAGAGCTGCTGCAATCCCAGCACCCCGTCACCCCCACATACTTCCGTGTGTACTTTTGGGTGCACTTCTCCAGGTGAGGAAATCAACATCGGTTCACCCTGCCATCCGAGCCACAGATCCCATTCCAGTTTTTCCGGCTCAGCCGACAACTTCTCCCTTCCTTTACACTTTAGAATTTGATAGTCTCTAAAAATCTTTTATAATAGATTTTACACAGGATACTACACTATATAATTATTGCATATCAAACCCAACTTTTTGAGCTCTCTAACAGACTGGAAAATAAATTTTTAACAGGACCTCAATTAGTCAAAAATCACTAAAATTTCTAATATTATGCATAGAGCACGACCCAAGGCTTTCGATGCATTTTTCAAAAACAGCGTATAGCAGACTTTTAAGAACAGCTCATTCTGAGGTAAGAGGCAACATTTCGACAATCATTAAAACTGGATGATGGGCATAGAGGGATTTATTGTTTTATTCTCCCTTCTCTTGCATAGGTTTGATTTTTCATAATAAAAAGAAAAGCTTAATGAAACAACAACAGCAACAAAAAACACTGAAGGATATGGAGTTATGCATGATATTACAAGTTTTATTTGTTATTTTTGACTAGTTGAGGTCTTGTTAAAAAATTATTTTCCGGTCTGAGAGCTCAAAAAATTGGATTAATATGCAATAATTATATAGTGTAGTATCCTGTGTAAATCTATTATAAAAGACTTTTAGAAACTATCAAATTCTAAAGTGTAAAGGAAAGGAGAAGTTGTATTAAGACAATCTGAGTACATGGACTTGGTCTTGAAAGCACATGCCTTCAAGAACCCAATTTCCTTGTTGCCTGGCTTTGGAGTAGTTCCCATATGGGTATGCGGCCAGTTCTTAGACACACATATTCTCATTAGGCTCAGCAAGTCAACTGATGGATTTTGTATCCCTACCCCAAGGAATATTGCCTCATTGTTCTGGGAATGAAGTCAGATCCAGAGAAGAAATGAGTCTGGGTAGAAGGTGGACGGGACCAGGTATAAAATTGTCCTGGGAAGAAGAAACATAAGGCCTGTGTTATAACAAATAAATACATGTCAGGGTGTGGCAAAAAAGAGGAAATTAGAAAAAGGATCCGGGGAGGGGCAGACTGTATCTAGAAGCAGCGAGAGGAAGAGTACATTGAAACCTAGTACCTAATTCGAGGTACTTAGTAAATCTGGGTAGGTTAAAAAATAAAATCAGACCAAAGGTAAAGAAAACTGTAAATGTGCAAGAATAATTGGATTGGAAGGGAGCGAGAGATGGATTTGGGTCTTGTGAAGAACTTGGAGGGGTGACAGCGTGTTGTGCTAGATTTTGAGGATTAACCAGCCTGAGTTTTGGGGACATAAAGAGCATCCAGCATTAGAAGCCCTTCAGAAGACCACAGCTGGAAGCCAAACAGAGAGTCTTGGAGCTACAGCAACTCTTGGGTTTTTGTTTTTGCTCTTTGTTTTTTTTCAGGACAAGGGTAGAGTGGGGTAGGGATGGAGATGAAAGTAACAGAGAAGATTCAGCTAATAAAAATACGTTCTCAGTGTCAACACTTTACCGTGTAACACACACACAAAATGCCCAATATATAATAAAATGTACTGAACTTTGACTTAAGTAGCCTTATCCTATTGTTAAAAGGTAAAATGCATTTTTAAACGCCCCTCAGTCAGATACCTCAGAGAAGCCTGAGACTGAGGTAGGAAAATCAGAGTTTACATTCAAAAACGTCCTCTGGGCATGAGAGAATTATGTCATTAATATTATTACAGTGGAAACATGCCCTTCGGTTTTAAAAAACACTGGCCTTTCATTCTGGAGGATGTTTTCTTAAGGTCAGACTTCGCTGTGCTTCTTGGCAGGAAGACCACGGGCACGATGCTGGGCTTCCTGTGGCGTCACATTCGAAGGCCCCTATTGTCACCCTGTCCCACCACTGGTGATGTCAGCCTTGGTCACTCGGTCTTGTTAGTGACTTCCAGATTTCTCCTCCATAAAGTCACCGTGTTCCCTTTTGGGACTGGTAAGTGTTTTGTGGGAGAGATTTTCTGAAATTCAGGGCAGCATCCTATTTCTTGTCAACCTCCGCCCATCAGCCCTGGCATCCATTGCTGATTTTATGGAATGAATGATTGACATCTGTTATGATCATTACTGATTTTGATGTTCAGATTGTCCCAGATTTGGCCAGTGGACTTGCCTTCAAGCTGGCCCCTGTGTCCTTTCCACACAACCCCATCTATATTTAAGCACCTTCTTACCTTTTGGCACAAGATATTCGAGGCTCATCTTGTACTTTCCTTGTCCCATCCCTGGAGTCAGCCTTTAACTGGTTTCTTTTAGTGGAGAGTGGTATTTAGATACCAAATTTAGATAGTCCACATGCTCATAGCTGCTGGGATGCCCTTGTTTCCGGGCTTCTCAGCTGGTAGAGCTAGGTTTGTTTGTATATATATATATATGTATATACCCCATACATACGGCTGTGCACTCACATACTCACACAGACGTATACAGACAGATAATGAGGTCAGACTCTATCTCCTATCAAATCCAATGCCTCAACTTTCTTCCATCCTTCCCTTTTCTTTCACTCCTGTCGATTAGCCAGAATGAGAAACCTGGCCCCCATTATCCTCAGAGCATTTTCCTACCCGCTTTAAATTACCTACTTGCTCAATGGAACCAGTCTCCACCCTGTGGGCCGCCTCCTTGGCTGGGCAGCACAGGCCGCCATGAGACACTCTCCTACCACCACCACCGCCACCTTCTCCATGTCCCCCGACGCCACCACGTGACTCAGTCCCCAGACACACCGACACCTCTGAGGAGGGAGGGGAAGGGAAAAGAAAGCTCGGAGTCAGCTTGAAGGAAAATCACCTAAAGTCGGCTCAACTCTCTTGGAAGCCAATTACAGAAAATGAAGATTGATTCTAGTGCAAATACTTTGGCTTGATTGGAAGGAGAAAGTGAGTCATGACATGCCATTCAGTCTCAAGGAGGGAGGCCTGAATGCCCCCTGACTCTGCTATGCTACCCATGACTAAATAAAGACAAATAGAAAAGAGGGTAGACTGGTGTGGGAGGAGGCAGGGAAAAGGAGAGGCAGATGGTGGGGATGTTGACAGCACTGATACTGGCTTTTCATAAAGTCCTCTGTGGCATAATTTCTTTCCATTGTGTTCAATTCTGCTCCTGCCGCCTTCTAGTCGTTTGACTTTGGGGCAAGTCCTCTCCCCATGTTAAATCTTAGTTTTATTGTCTGTAAAATGGAAATGATATACTGACTCCATAGGACTGTTGGTAAGAATGAGATGGGCAATGGCTACTCCTGCCCGTACTTCATCATTGGCCTCCTGTTTGCTGGCCAAGCCCCTTCCCTGGACCCAGGCTTTCCTTTTCCCCAGAACCTCTCCTCCTGCCCCTGCCCTATACCCAACTTATCCTTGTCTGCAGGTCTGCGATGGTTTGAAGCTGTATGGACCCCAGAAAAGCATGTTCTTAAAGTTAATCCATCCCTGTGGGTGTGGAACTATTGTAAGTAGGGTCTTTTGGTGACTAGGATCTTAACTTAAGGTGTGACCCACCTCATTCAGGGTGGGTCTTACTCCTCTTACTGGAGTCCTTTATAAGAGAATGAAATTCAGACAGAGACAGAAAGCCATGGAAGCCAGAAGCTGAAAGCAATGAAACCCAGAAGAGAAGGGAGAGCCCAGCAGATGCCGCCATGTGCCTTGCCGTTGCCCGGCAGCTGGTCTTTGGGAAGAAAGCATTGCCTTGATGATGCCTTGATTTGGACATTTTTTCTCAGCCTCAAAACTGTAAGCTTGTAAGCTAATACATTCCCATTGTTAAAAATCCAGCCTGTTTCGTGGTATCAGCTTTCGGCGGCCTAGCAAACTCAAACAGCGTCCAAGGACAGAACCCATTTTCCTTTTATCCTCAGGCTCCCACTGCCTCCTTTAACCCTTTGGGCTTCCTCGTCCTGGATTCACGTTCTGTAATTCTGAAAGGTGCTGCAGAAAGCAAACTGGGTTTGGAATCAGACAACCATAGGAGTTTAGGTCCCAGTGTTTTCACTTTGTAGCTGTGTGTTCTTGGGCAAAGCTCTCCGAGCACCTATTTCATCACCTTTAACATATACACAACCACACAAACCTCACACGGTTGCTTTGAAAATTGAGTAAACCAGCTTTTCCTTCCTCCTTACGCAAATCAGGATGGTTGTTCTTGGGCTTCGGTCAGTCTTGTAACCGATAGTGCAGTTTTGTCAAAGACTCAGATGCATGCCCTCCTTTGTCTATACTGAGAAACTTAAGAAAATGTTACACACTAGGAAGGAGGTAGAGTTCGTGGCAAGGTAAAATTTAGCCATAATAACTTTCCCACGGTGCAGTGACCCAAGAGAGAAAAGATAAGGAGTTATTCACTCCTGTTGTGAAGAAGGGAGAACCCAATTATGCATTATTTCACTTGAGTACGTAATTAGGTGGATTCTGCAGAAGGAATCTGGGACTCAAAGGCTGAGGTCTAGTCCTTGTTCTTGGATGGCTTTATTTCAATTTCTAGTTTTCCCTATTTTGTACTGACTCCCTGGTTTGCGTTGTAAACGGCTGGGCCCATAGGGGAGAACGTGGAAGAAGCTGCGCGCTGGGGGCCAGCAGCGTGGCAGCCGTGCCCCCCTGGGCCATGTTCTCCTGCTCTCCTGGAGGGGCTCTGCTTTCCTCTGCAGTGGTAGGAGCTGCCAGGGATGTCTCAAAGGCGGCTTTCGGCGGGAGCCAGTCCTTTTCCTTCCTGAGCACACACACCTTCATGGTGGCAGAGCCGCTGGCTTGCCAACCCGTTGCAGGGCAGATTTGAGGCAGGGGTGGGGTGGGAGGTGGTAGAGCCGGGGAAGGTTTTCTTACTGAAGTAACTCAAGGACCTCATGATAATAATGAACAAACCAGCCATCGGTGGAGGGAGGCGGCGGAGGCCCAGGTCATAGCCTCTAGCACTGCCACCTCCCCGAGCCTTAGTTGCCTTCGGCCTGGTCCGCATAGCCAGGCGCTCTCCCGGAAGCGCTCAGTCGGGGCCTTTCTGGCCTGCAGCTTGCCTGGCCCCAGCGGCTCGCTCAGCGCTTGGTAAACTGCTCGGTAGCTCAGGCTGGCCGTCACCAGGTGGCAGCAGAGTGCCGCCAGCCCGAACTGAAGCCCCGGAGCCAGGCTGGAAGTTCCCCTCCCGTCCCGTCCATTCGGGGAACTGCTGCCAAGGTGAAGCTTCCTAACAGTGGCGCTTCTTCTCTGCTCAGAGCCCTCCAGTGGCTTCCCCTCGTCTGCCGGGTAAAGCCAACGTGGCAGTAACCTCGGCTGAGGTCGTCTCGTGCAAGCAAGCAGGACGACAGGAAAGACAGGCTTTTGGTTGAAGTGTGTGTGTGTGCTGGTGGGGGGGTGAGTTTCTCCCCAGAACTCAAGCCACAAACACTACCTACCACAGACGCACGTCCCTCTGGACCATCTTTGGGGACGTGTGTCTTTGGAGAGAAGCACGGCAGGTGGAAACGGGAGGACCTGCTTCACCTGGGGCACGGGCTCCAGCTTCGGTACTCACTGCCCAGGTACTACTAAGATGTGACGCGGGGGAGGCAGGGACGGGGGCTCTCTCCTCTGCTTCAGGGAACACGGCCGACAGTGGCAGGTCACAGCGCTCAAAAAGCTACATGGGCGATAAACGACCAGGGGCCGGGGCAAAAGAACGCAAGAGCCTCTTCCTTCACACGTAAGGCAAACCCTGGGTCCGCGGAGGCGATTTCACAAAAACCAGATATCCTACATTAAGGGGGCTTGGGGATTGTATTGTTACTGGGATCCCAGTAACACGTGCTGGAGAGCCTGGGGAGCCAGGGAATTTATCCAAACTGGGACCCTTGGTTCTTTTTCCAGGATTGGAAACAACTTTATAATGATTTGTTTCTATCACAGCTTTCAAATATATTGTCAGATTTCTCTCTCCATTCCTGGACAGTCTCTTGGGCAGGGCCTCTAATTTTCCTGGCCACAGCGTCCCAAGCTTTTCAGGTATTGGAAGAGTCTCGTTTTAAAGCCCGAGCTTCAGTCACCTGAAAGCTTGGGTCTGACCGGCCATGTGAGGGCAAGGCCGGTTCTCCTCCTTGCTCCTCCTCTGTTCACTCCCTACTTCTGGCTCCGGCTGCCTTGGGTAGCGGACGGGAGCAAGCCGTGACACTGGGGAGTGACAAGGGGCACCGATGGCAATTACGCTGGGCCCGCTGGCAGAAAGCGCAGCACGCGGGCCCAGGGGGCTTCCTCTGCCTCCTCTGCGTCTCTTATTCATGGTCCATAAATCGCACGTAAACTGGGCTAAGCTGACTCCACCCCCATGCCCAGCTTCCTGGCTTCCCTGGGAGACTGATAAGGTGAAGACACAGGGCTCTGATGCTCTGGGGAATTGACCCCTCGCTCTGCATCTTACCTGCTGTGCGATGGTGAGCAAGCCATGGGTCCTCGGCCACCCGTTCCCCAGGCTTGGGAGAGCAGAGGACATAAGACATGTGGGGGTGGGACGCAGGCTTCAGGGGCCATGCAGCTCTGAGAAGGCTGTTCCCTTCCCATTTTCCAGTCGCCTCCGTCAGCAGAGGCCAGGGGAGCCGGGAGCGGAATGTGGGACGTGGCATGAGCGTCTGTGCTTCCATCTGACCCCCCCAGACTCACCTGGGGTCCTCACGTCCCTGTCACTCTACTTGGGGAGGGTTACTTTCTGTCCACTGGAAACATCTCCAGGGCAGGCAGGGACTTTTGTCAGCTTTTACACGATTGGCCTTAGCACACCTCAGTATGTAGCACATAGTAGGTGCTTAATAAATATTTGTTGCGTGAATGTACTTTGTAATGAAACAATAATAAATAGATTGATGATGCCATTCCAAACCCCCCCGCCACCCCCCCCCCCGTGTCCATTCGCGAACCCCTGCTCTAGGCTTTGTTCAAGACCCGCCTGCTGAGCTCTGACGCTGGGCTGGGTCCCGGTGGGGGGAGTAAAGAGGGGGGCCCACACGAAGATGAACCAGAAAACTCTTGGCCTTTAAAAACGTAAAGTCTAAAAGGGGAGAAAGGATACAGATGTAAATAAATATAATTCCTTTCCCCAGAGGAGAAAATATTACAAATGTCTTATTGCCTAGGAAACATAAAACCCCAAGCATTTCTCTGAACAAATTTGGCTTACCTTTTAAACTTTTGAAAAAATCCTGTTTTGGAAAGTATTCCATTTTGCCTTTTATTTCTCCTTTTAAAGTATCTGATAAAGGCCTGCTTGCAACGTGTTTCTCGTTTCCTAACAGTGGTCATCCCTGGCAGTGACATCAGATACGACTTCTTATATCCTCGCCCTGGGTATGAATGTGTGCAGGAGCCCCCAGGTGTCAGTAGCCTTCTCACTGAAAACGGGGATTATTAATATAAGCAAGGCACAGCGGCTTCCCTCAGGGCCCCCACGCCTGTGATGGATAGAGTCTCCTCTCTGACTGTAAAGATTTAACAGACAGGACCTTTCAGCCCGAGATGGAAACTGTTTTGCGTGTTTTATGTAAATGTGGGCACTTGCACGTGGAGATTCATAATGGGTGAGAAATAGGACAGCTGAGCACACAGGCTGGCCTCCAGACAGGTGGGAGCCGTGCAGTGTGAACGACGTGAGAGAAGGCGGAATCAGCTGCGGAGCAGAGGAGGCAGCAGTGGGTTTAGAATAGAGAAACTGGCCAGGAGGGCAGCGTGGGGGAGGAGCTGATTGAAGAGACACTGTGGGGACCAGGGAGCCAGGACCACCTCTCCTGGAGTGCCAGGAAGACAACAGCCCAGGAGTCTTGCGCTCAGCCAGGGGGTTGAGCACATTGGGGCCGCTGGAAACACCCTGGCTTCAGAAACCTGGGTCTCAGTCCTGACTCTGCCTGGTGACCCTGAGGATGTCACTGGAACTGTCCAGACCACAGTGTCCTCAGCTGCCTGTCGAGAGTTAGGTTAGACCAGTGTTTCTCAGCCTCAGCTGCAAATTAGAATCACCCGGGGAGCTTTAAAAACATGGAGGGAAAAAAAAAAAACAACAAACAAACCATAAAACAAAAACACACACACACACAACATATGGGGAAGCGGATGTGGCGCAAGCAGTTGAGCACCCGCCTCCCACATGAGAGGTCCTGTATTTGGTTCCTGGTGCCTCCTAAAGAAAAAACAAACAAACAGATAATAAGCAGACAACAAGCAAAAAAACCCACAACGAGCAGACAGTGAGCAGAAACAATGAGCAAAAACAATGAGCAAACAGACAGGGAGCCATCTGGGGGGGCACCAGCCCCCAGACATTGTGAATAAATTGGTGTGGGGTAGGGCACAGGCATGGAAATATTTTAACTGCTTGTGGTAGTTTGGTATTGTTTATGAATTCCAAAACTAGATATTGGATTGTGTTTGTAAACTGGTCTGTTCCTCTGGGCGTATTAGACTGTATTAGATTCAGAGGTTTCACTTTTACTTGATTAAATCAAGATTAGGGCTTTTATTTGACCACGTCATTAGGGCAACTCGGTGTGAGTCTCCACCCCTCCCTCCCTTGTGGGCTGTACAGACTGATGCCAAGTGAAAGAAGGGAAGGAAATACACAGAGAAGGAGAACACAGAGAGTTTGGTTTTGGACGCTGGAGCCCAGGGGAAAGAGCTGAGACTTTTGCTTGATAGTTTGCAGCTGAAGAGCCCAGAGCCTTGAACAGCTGAGCCCAGAAAGAAACAAGCCCCAGGGAGAGGGACGAGCCTTATGCGAGCCTACAGCTGAGATGGGAAGGAGCTGGGACCACGGAGCCTTTAAGAGGAAGAGGAAGCCTGAACCCTCGCAGACGTCGGCAGCCATCTTGCTCCAACTCGTGGCAACAGACTTTGGTGAGGGAAGTAATTTAAATGCTTTATGGCCTGGTAACTCTAGGCTTCTACCCCAAATAAATACCCTTTATAAAAGCCCACAGATTCCTGGCACTTTGCATCAGCACCCCCTTGACTGACTACTACACAGCTTTATTGAGATAGAACTCACATGCCATGAAACCCACTCATTTAAAGGGTAGGTTTACTAAACCTAGGGTTTTAAGGACAGTCACAGAGTTGTGCAACTGTCACCCAAAAAGAAACCCACATTCCCATCAGCGGTCACTGCTCACGTCCCCTCCCCCAAGCCCTAGACACTATCAGTCTGCTTTCTACTTCTAGAGGTTTGTCTATTCTGGACATTTCTTATCGATGGAACTATGAAATATGTGGTCTTTTGTGACTGGCTTCTTTCATTTAACATCATGTTTGCAAGGTTCATCCGTGTCGTAGCATGTATCAGTACTTCATTCTTTTTTTTTAGGAGGTACCAGGGATTGAACCTTGTAGGTGGGAGGCAGGCGCTCAACCACTGAGCTACATCTGCTCCCCACTTGATTCTTTTTTATTGCCAAATAATATTTCATTGTGTGGCTATACCATGCTTTAAGCAGGGGTGTTTTCTGAGCGCTCCAGGAAGTTCTAATGTGCAGCCAGGATTAAGGAGCACTCGGTGGTCTTCGAGGCCCTAGTGGTCTCCGTGGCTCGGGTGGGGGGATCAGGAGAGCCAAGAGGAGAGACTTTCTCTGGCAAGGTCAGCTTCCAACCATGCTGTGTACATGTCATAAACTACTGGCAAGGAAAGGGCTTGTACCTTTAGTTTCTGCTCCCCTGCTTTGTCGTCAAGTTAGCTGTCGCGCTCCAAGGAGCTGGTGGATGCGCCACCTAAAAGGCGCACGTGCCACTGTGCTGATTTCCTGTACCCCGCCTTTATCGGACCCTTTTGGCCCATCGCCCATTCAGCAGAAGACCCCACCTGGGTCCTTGCCGGTTAGAGAGATTGGCTCCCACCCATTCGCGGGGTCAGAGAAGACGGTTACACGGTTCCCCTCCCGTCCAGAATCTTTATTGCGCCCAGGGCGGTCTCGGCAGAAGGGGGTTACTACCTCTGCCCTTGTTTCTACTTTTTTAACCTGATAGATTTGACAGATTCTCAAAACTGCCCCAAAGCAGCATAAAGACAGATGAAAAAGGCAGCCACGAAGGTCTGCACGTGGTTCTCGGGCCGCAGGAAGGGGCCGGGCTGTCACTCCTTCCCTGACGAGCCTCTTCTCCGTGCATCAGCTCCTGTGGTTTTTATGAAATGTGAATCAGGTCGTGCCCCCTGCCCTCCGCTCAGAACCCCTCAACGGCATCCCTGCGCTCAGGGTGAAACCCAAACCGCTGCGGCCGGTGCCGAGCCCGCGGGGCCTGGCCGCGGCCTCCACAGCCCCAGCTCGCGGCTGTTTGCTGTCGAGCACCAGCCTTTTCTGCCTCCGGGGCCTTTGCACTTGCTTCCGCTCTCCTTTTCCAGGTGGCGTACGCGGAAGCTTGGGCTTTCCGCTTTGCTGGCTTCTCCCCAGAGGCGTGCCTCGGATTCCTCTACCCCTGTCTGCATTAGGCCCCCTTCTTATTTTCCCTCCAGCATCCTTTGATTGCCCTGAATAGCTCATCGCAGCTTGTAATTGTGTATTTACCAGATATTTGTTAGACACCTGCTCTATCTCCCCGTGTACGGCGCAGTGCTGGGCTTGGGCTCAGCCTCCGCAATGCTTTCTGCGTGAGTGACTGTGTGCACGGGGGGCTGGAGGGGCTCCTGGGAGTCTGGGCTGTGGGCTACCTGAAGAGCCGGAGAGCTATGGGTAAATGACAAGGAAAGGAGAGCGCTAGGTCCAGCGGTGCCTCGCTTACCTGTAGGCAGGATAGAGGAGCAGGAGGCAAAGCACCTCGTGCTGGCTTAGCACAAGAGAACACAGCGTCAGGCACCAAACAGTAATCAAGGAAACAGATTTAAGGCAGCAGTGACGAGCTGGAGCTCCAGGCAGCTGCCAGAGCTGGAACAGGAAGGGTAGCTTAGGGAGAAGGTGACTCAGCGAAGCTCCGGGAGGAGCTCAGGGCGGCCCCGCTGAGGCTGGGAAGCTGGAGGTCAGAGGAGCCTTTGGAGCCCTGGAGATGTCCCTGCTCACAGGGAATGCCAGGACACACGGCTTCCAGGAAGCGGCCAGGGCGGCCAGAGCCTATGGGAGTCCAGGAGCCACAGGCAGCACCCGCTGGGCTTCTCCTTATCTGGACCCTGAAGTCATGATGTTTTGGAGGCTCTGGCAGGCAGAGTAACGGCCCTTTCCTGGTCAGAGGGAGACGTGGTGATGGAAACAGGGCCAGAGAGATGCGACGTTGGGGCTTTGAGGTCGCAGAGGGGCCGTGAGCAGCCGCTAGGAGCTGGAAAAGGCTTCCCCAGCCCCCTCGGGGTTTCTAACTCCTTCTTCGCTCCTTCCAGTCTATGTGGAACGAACCGATCAGGGGACGTTTTCACCACCAGCTGTGCTGCCTGGTCGTTGGTGGACTGCCTTCTCTGTGTCTAGGGGCAGGCAGGATATGGCCTCCCAGAGATGCCCACGTCCTAACCCTGGGAACTCTGAGCGTGGCACCCGACACGGCAAAGGGGAATTAAGACAGCGATGTAACAAGGGATAAAATAGGGAGATTATTCCAGGTTATCCCGTGAGCCTAACACAACCTCGAGAGTCCTTCAACGTGGAAGAGGGAGACAGAGGAGTTAGTGGCCGATGAGCCGCGAGGCGCACCTGACGTGGCATCACTGGCTTGCCAGGTGGGCAGGGGCCGTGGCAGAGGCGTGGGTAGGCTCTACAGCCAGGTGGGCAGGGCTGTGGCAGAGGCGTGGGTGGCCTCTGCAGCCAGGTAGGCAAGGGCCGTGGCAGGGGCACGGGTGGCCTGTACAGCCAGGTGGGCTGGGGCACAGGTGGCCTGTACAGCCAGGTGGGCAGGGACACGGGTGGCCTTACAGCCAGGTGGGCAGGGGCCGTGGCAGGGGTGTGGGCGGCCTGTATAGCCAGGTGGGCAGGGGCACAGGTGGCCTTTACAGCCAGGTGGGCAAGGAGACTTTCTCCCTGGAGCCTCCAGGAAGGAATGCAGCTCTGCCAACGCCGTGATTTTTATCCTGGTGAGCCTTGTGTTAGACTTCCAGCCTACAAAACTGTAAAATAACACATCCATGTGGGTTTTTTCCCTCTGTCTCCCCCCCCGTCCCCCGCACTTGCTGTCTGTGGCCATTCACTGGGTGACCTTCTGTGGCTGTTTCTTGCCTTCTCTTCTCATTTTTCTCCTCCAGGCTTCACCAGGATTTGATCCTAGGGACCTCTGATGTGGGAGAGGGGCACCCTGTCACTTGCGCCACCTCAGTTCCTGGATTCTGGCGCGTCTCCCCTTGACTCTCCCCTGCATCTCTCCTCTGTTGGGTCATCATCTTGCTGCGTGGTTCTCCACGCAGGCCTGGCTCGCCTGCTCGCCTTTTACCAGGAGGCCCCGGGGAGTGAACCAGGGTCCTCCCACATGGTAGACAGGTGCCCAATCACTTGAGCCACGCCCGCTTCCCCATGCCTTAGTGATAATTTGTTACGGGAGCAGTAGAACACGAATACAAAGGCTCACTGGACTTAGAGTCAGAAAGAATGGGGTTAAAATTCCCGTACAGACGTCTCTACACCAGGCTACTCCCAAAACGTCACTTAAAATGTGAACCAGTTTCTTCATTTAAAAACAGGAGTGAAAAATCCCTACGTCCGAGGGCCGTCTTAGGTCAAAAGTGCTTCCCGTGAGAGAGCGCCAGCCCAGGCTCTGGCTCACGGGTGCTATGCCCGACCACTGAGCCTGAACTGAGGGGGCCCTCTCTGCCCGCTCTTTTCAAAGAAAATTTAGTGTGGCTGACACTGACATGGTGAATTGTTAGTGCTGCAAAGAATGTGTTTTTTTAAAACAGGCAAAAACGGGTACAGATAATACAAACGCATTGTAGGGGAAAAGTAGAAAACACGGGTAAATAAATAAAGACGCGCCTGAGGGGGCCTTTTTTACTCCCCTCTTCTGGCCTTTCTCATCCGTGCGTTCCTTCAGCCCACGTTCGGCAAGTGCCTGTGGGTACCTGGGGAAAGGCGGTCCATGGACCCCTAGACACGCCACCTGGACATACCTGCAAGGGGCATGGGGTCGTGGGGAAGGGGCTGCAGTGTGTCTGGGAGAGTCAGGGAGAGGCCCCAGAGAGGCAGGGCTTACCAGATACCCGAAGAATGAGTGGCATTCGCCTGAGGACCGAGTCGCAAGCACAGAATTGGGCCAACGTGAGCTGGAGCTCCTTCTGGGTTGCTTGGCCAGCCAGTGAGCTGAGACGCCCCGTCCCTTCCCCCAGCAAGAGGGGCTGCACAACCTCAGCCTGCAGGGGAGACAGGCTTTCTCCTGTGCCCGCAGACGCCTGCAGCTTTTCCCAGAGCTGGTACCCCACGTCCTGCCACTGGCACCTGCATCCCTCCAGCAACAGGGCTGTTTCCCCAAGCCTGCCCTATAAAAAGGGAGAACAGGGGCTGGGGTACTCCCCTGCAGTCAGCACCCATGCCTCCCCATGCTTCCCCGCGCAGGGCCAGGGGCCCTTGGCCAAGCAGAGTTTCCCTTTTCTCCAGAAAAGCCTTTCTTAACCCACCTCCTGGGATACTGTGGAATTTCCCCTGAGCCCCAGGAGGGGCTCACCTGTACAGCAGGGGCCGAGTGGGGAAGAGGCAAAACGAGGGCACATCTGGGAGCCCCGGGGAGCTCAGCATGGGACTGAAATGACCCAGGAGGCAGCAGCTAATTTCCCAGTGATCTTTGGAGGCCTTTACTTGTCCATTCTGCAAGGATGAGCACTTACTGTGTTCCAGGCATCCTGCTGGGTTTTGGAGGAAGGAGGTCCATAGACAAGTAAGGCAATAAGCCGACAGGCCAGCTGGGGCCCTGGTCAGGGCTGGGAAGGCCAGGAGCAGGGGGCGGCACCTGAGCCCAAGGATGGCAAAGGATGGCAGCCAGGCAAAGGTTAGGGGAGAGCCTGGCAGAGGCCGCAAGGAGCTCGAGGGCTGGGCAGCCAGAGGTGGGCAGAGTGAGCGGGTGAGGAAGGGATGGGCCGAGCTTGCCCAGACTAGGCTTGGAAATGCTTGGAGTGGGACACAGGGTGTGCCTGTGCTTGGCTGAAGAGATAAAACAGGACACTACTGCAGCGTTGGGGAAGAAAGATCCGGAAGGCCTGGGGAGGGCACGGCTGGCGGGCCCCAGGGACAGGCCGAGTGGGCGCTGAGAGAGTCCAGGCGGTGGGCTCCCCGGGACCTAGCCGGCGATTAGACTTGGGGTGAGGGAGGAGGGAGAAGCCAAGGTGTCTTCCAGGCTTTGGATTTGAATGACTGGGAAAAATGCGGGACGAGCCACTGAGAGGCAAATCCAGGGAAGAAGGTGCGTGCCCATTTGGGCACCTCAGACGCAGGCGACAGCTGCGTGGCTGAGTGGGCCCCCACAGGCTCCCCTCCAACTGCCTCCACGCGGGGGCCCCGCTGCTGAATGCCTGCCCGCTGTGGGGGACACTGAGGGAGAAGAACCCGGTGGCTGGGGTGAGCCCACCTGCCCACAGCCTGGGAACACGTGCGCGTCGGGCTGGAGGCAACTGCAGACAAAGACAGACCATGGTGGGAGAGCGGGCCGCGCCCACAGGGCCACGGATCTCCAAGGGAACTCTCAGGAACTCCCAGGAAGCCTCCAGACAGCACCTTCCGGCAGCCACCGCCACTGAAAACCAGGCAGCGTTGAAGGAAGTTCAGCGTCTCCTTAACTTGGTCCCCGGCCAGAATCAAATGGATCATACTCGTTGATTCATAGCATGCTATTACCATTGCCCCTACAAGACTCCTCTCCTCTTTTGGTTCAGTCATTATTTTCCCTTAGTCTCCCTTTTCCAATCCCATGACCCACCCTCTTCCTGCCCCTGGCACAGCCACCCTCTTGTATTTAATGCATCTCCTTCCAACCCATCTCCCACCGAACATATGTATATATATATTCTCGATAATATACAGTTTTGTTTTGTATATTGTTTAAAATTCCTATAAATGGCGTCATGCTATAAATATTCCGTTTCTTACATTTTTGGGTTAACATTATGATTTTGAGAGGTAGACATACTTTATATAGTCTAGGTGATTCCTTCTGCCTGTTACTTAGTATTTCACCAAATACATATATTTTGCTTGTCCATTTCCTAGTAAGGACCCATTGGTTGCCTCCAACTCTGCTGAACATACAAGTCTGCATGCATCTCTCTGTGCACTGTGTGGGTATTTCTCCAGGGCATATTCCTAAGAATGGGTTTCCTGGGCCTGGGGGCATACCCATGCTAAGTGCTCTTCAGAGCGGTGGCACTAGCTGACGTGCCCAACCAAGGATGCTCAGAGGTCCCCATCCCCACGTCCTTGCCAGCACTTGACATTGGTCAGCTTCTCAATTTTTGCCAGTTTGATGCATGCTAAGTGGTATTTTGTTAATTCTTCAAAACTCCTAGTGGTGATAATCATCTTTGCCAGGACTGAAGAGAACATAATTAATGCATCAAATGTGGGGCTAGCTGTATGCTGAGAGTTGCAGGCTTTCCTTCTGACTTAAAGAGAAGTTAATAAGTACTTAATAAAAGTGCCACCACATGGAGTTGTTGTGAGGGTTAGGTCACCGTCTGGCCCTCAGGAAGTGCTCAATAAGCATTAGTTATTACTGTCATCATCGTGACACATGGCATTCCCTCTAGAGAGTGGGCGCCATGGGAAAGGAGATTTTTCTCTTTCTTGTTCATGGCTGTATCCCCTGCATGTAGGACAGTGTTTGGCCCATAGTAGTTACTCAGTAAGTATTTGTTGAATGAATGAAAAAGAAATGTAGGCTGTAAGGGGTGGTGATGATGCATATGAAATGCTTAGCACAGTGGATGGCACATAACAAGGGCTCATTAAATGCTAGCTCTTAAATTAAAAAAAAAAGTGAAAAAAAAAATGCTAGCACTTATTAAGACAGGTTAACCAGGTTAGCCAGGGAAACGAGGAGAAGATGAGCCACGACATGGCTGACGGACGACATGGCCCACGGACGACATGGCCCACGGATGACACGGCCCACGGACATGGCCGACGGACGACACGGCCCACGGACGACACGGCCCACGGACGACACGGCCCACGGACGACATGGCCGCAAGACCTCTCTGAGACCTAGAGTTTAACCTTGAGGTCCCAGTTTCTCTTTCCAGGACCTCCCGTTGACCCCGGATATTCCAACAGGCTTCACCTTTGGCCCCCACCATTAGTGGGATAACCAATAACAGCTGGTGGGTTGATAACATTCCCTTAGCATCAGCAAGGGGAGGAATAATTAACAGTTTAAAAGGTAACCACACAGGGAAGCGGCTGTGGCTCAATCAGTAGGGCTCCCGTTTACCATATGGGAGGTCCCGGGTTCGGTTCCCGGGGCCTCCTGGTGAAGGCAGGCCCACCCGCACAGCGTGGTTAGCTGACCCAGCGAGCACAAGCAGCAAGGGGGGGCTAAATGAATAAATAAATAAAATCTTTAAA
>JAKSZT010026446.1:13354332-13403341 GCA_026826555.1 Tolypeutes matacus | reverse complement strand
AGGGCTCCCGTTTACCATATGGGAGGCCCTGGGTTCGGTTCCCGGGGTCTCCTGGTGAAGGCAGGCCCGCCCGCACAGCGTGGTTAGCTGACCCAGCGAGCACAAGCAGCAAGGGGGGGATAAATGAATAAATAAATAAAATCTTTAAAAAAAAAAAAAAAAAAAAAGTAACCACACAAGGCAGGGCTCGCTCTCTCCACCTAGAGGAGCCTGCACCATTTCTTGGTGTGTATTTCCATCTTTCTCTCCCATTTCTCAGCAACCTCTGTTCTTTCTCCCATTTCCCAATAAATTCTTTCTACTGGCAAAAAGGTTTTTGTACTGCCCTTGCAACTTTTCTTTTGCAAATTTGAGACTGTGTGAAAATAAAAAATATTATTAAAACATTGTCTTGGTTGGACTTGAAATTTTTATTTAATTGATATGGAGTGCAGTCTGGGCATTGGAATTTAAAAAATCTCCCCAGTTGTCTAATTTAAAGCCAAGTTTGAGCTACTGGGTTGGGTAATTTCTCCAGGATAATAAGGTAAGTTCCTTTGTTTAGTTACTTCCCATCATCTGAAAACCAAGCCCTGGGAGTTTTTCAGAGCTGGCTCTCGGGGAAAGGCCAGCCTCTGTGAGATGGGCAAAGGAGAGCATCCCTTCATGGTATGTAAACAGTGCCCCACAGCTTCAGTGGGACCTCCAAGCCACCGAGACGATGCCCACCTCCTGACAGCTCACAAACTTATCTGTCACATAAGAATGAATTCAAGTCCTTGCTTTGCTACCAACTAGGTGTATGACCTGGATTATTCACCTCAGTGATTGAGCTTCAGATCCTTCATCCGTAAAATGGGATAAGAAAGACAAGTTCCTCCTAGGATGATGGCGAGGATTAGGTGAGGTCAGGAGTGTGTGAAAATCAGTTAGCACAGTGCCCAGAATGGGTAAGCATTCAAGTCATGCTCCCTCCATGATTACGTAAGAAGGAGCTATGTGGAATAGTAACATCCCTAGGAGTTTTTGAGTGAGTGTGTGTGTGTCCTGGGAGATGTTGGTGCCTGAGAAGGGAAATGTGCTGACAGCTGCATCAGTTAAGAGACTTAAGACCCGAGAAGTTGGGGATACTCTGGCCAGTTGCCCTTCCCTCCCTGCTGGCAAGCCTGGCAAGCCTGGCAACCTGGAGAGGCGGGTATGGGGTCCAACGTGGGGGTGTAACTGCGGCCAAATGCCCTTTTGCTACAATCGCTTCATGATCCCAACATTGCAGAACACGCCTGCTCTTAGGAGGTTGAAGCACCCAGAGGGAGGGGGTGAAATTAGCTAAAAGAGGCTAGCCGCAGTCGGAAGGAGACCCAAAGACGGGTGTAATCCCTCTTTCCATCTAAAGGTTCTGAAGGGAAGAGAAAGAGTCCACTTCTGACACTGTGTCTTTCAGATGGATTTTGCTAGGAGAAAGCTGCAGAGAACAGTTGTTTGAAGGGGAAAGGAGGTTAATTGTTTTAACTTGAGCAGAGTAAACTTGGAAAGTGAGAAAGCCTCCATTTCCAATAGGTCTCTGGTCCAAAACCACACCTGGCCCTGCATCCTTCTAATGATAATCCCCACAGAGCTCCAGGTGTTCAGCCCAGTGACTGATTAGGGACCCTGCCGAGCTCAGAGGGACGAGATGGAGCCTATATATAAACCCGACAAAGTTTCAAGAGGTAAAAAGATGCATGACCGATTACAAAAGCCTACATTGCTCTGCGAGAGTGCTAAAGCTTTTCTTTCTGCCCTGGCTGAAACCTCACCTTTGTTCCTTCTTGGAAGACAAGGAGGCCCTGCAGTCACAATTCCCCACCTGTGAAGTGGGGCGAGATTATCAACACCATGGGCACCCTTCTGTGAGAGGCGCCTCTGAAGGCCCCAGGGTATGGCAGCTCAGTGCTCTCTGAAGAGTCCGTGCCAATATTCCCAATGGCAAAGGCAACAGGCCCAGCCGACGCCTCAGGTGGTGTCTGAGAGACCAGTGGGGGGAGAGCCAGCGGTAGGCAGCACCTGTGAGTCATTGGTGAGCGTTGCCAGGGAGGGCTGCAAAATGGCGGCAGCTGTGAGCAGAGGTCAGCTGGCAGCCCCCGTGTCAGGCAAGACAGTATTGGAAGGTGATGGCTGGCATCAGGCTCTGCTGCAGGCGTGGAATCTCACAGAATGCCAGGAGGAAGTAAATTCTGAAAAGTCAAGAAAGGTTGAATGCAGAGTTACTCACCAAAATACGAACCCTAGAGTTAGGAGGTACCCGTTAGAGCTGACAGTCTGGGGCATTTCATGGATTTTGGTGATGGAAGAAGTCTGAGAGATCATCTTCTCTAATTCCTTTATTTTATGGATGTGGGAACTCAGGCTCAAAGAGCCTTGGTGGTTTGCCCAGAGTCTCACAGCTAAGTAAGCTCAGAATCATGAGTAGTTTTCTAGTCAAGTATTCTTTTCAATACAACTTAGCCTCTCTAGAGGGTACAGCATATGTTGGACTCTTGGAACAGACTTTCTCCCAAATACAAGTCACCTTAAAGAGTCAGTGTGGTATTGTTTTAGTTAGCTAAATGCTGGCAAAGCACTATACCAGAAATGGGTTGGCTCTTTACAATGGGGATTTATTAGGTTAAAAGCCTACAGTCCTGAGGCCATGAAAGAGTCCAGATCAAAGCATCACCAGGAGATCCTTTCTTTCTGAGCTGTGGCTGTGGGCGATCAGGCAGATGGCAGCATCCGCTCCCCTCTCCTCTGGGCCTCGTGGCCTTCAGCTTCTGGCTGCTCTGCCTGTGGCTTTTCTCTCTCCCGGGTTTATTGATCTCAACTTCTGGTGTCTTCTTTTTGTCTCTGAGGCTTTTATTCTGTTCATGTGGCTTTTTATTTCTCCATATAAAGGATTCCAGCAAGAGGATTAAGATCCACCCTGGGTCATGCAATCTAATCAAAGGCCCTTAACTGAAGCAATTTAATCAAAAGGTCCCACATACAAAAGGGGTGGGAGGTGGAGGGACATACCTTTCCTGGGAAAGCAGAGAACTGGCCTGGAGTGAGAAATTGTGTGTTGGTGTGGGGACACCAATCAGGCTAGGTAAAGGCTGTGATTGATAGAGTCCTTTCCACTAACTAACCCCCAGCCTGGGCTCTGGGAAACACATTCCACAGGAAAACCAAGGTTATCTTTGAGGGAGCCCCTGGGGCTATAATCGCTCTTTCCCCAGCCTCCAGGTCCCCCTTGGCAGCTGCAGGGCTGGCAGACTTGCCAGGAGCTATGGTGACAACCTAGTGGCAGAGTGGTGAGAGCTCACCTGTGGTGCAACTGTGGGGGCGAAGCTGCCCAGAATGGCCACCATGACAAAGTCCAGAAGGGGAGGGGTCCCCAAACAATACTGAATTGGTCATCCAGAGCTTTGGAGTTAGGTTGGGGATGGTATCTCACCTGTAACGATGCTTAATGGCTCGATAATCTTGAGCAAGTCATGGCACACCTGAATTTCAGTTTCCTCAACTGCAAAATGGTTTAAGACCATCCCAGGGTTATTAGGGTTATTTTGAGAATTAAAAGAGGTAACATCATAAAAACACTAGAATAGTCCAGAGTCTCAGTAGTTGCTCAACAAATGATATTTCCTTCTATTTCCCCTTTTGGGTCAAAAATCATTGAAATTGTCACCCATACCCTTAGTTGTCTTCCATTTGGCCAATAAGCATTAGATACACACAGTCACACACAAGAAAGCTTCACAATACATTTTTGTACATAAATTCTACAATGAAAGAGCCATAGGCCCAAAGACACCTTGGAAACCTCCTCTTCCTGAGCTCTCATTTCACCAGCTAGGCTGAGAAGCTGGAGACCTGAAGAGGTGATGTGCCTTGGCCAAGGCTGGGCAGGCCTAAGTGGCAAAACCTGTGCTCCATCTAAGTTATGATGGCAAATATTAGTTGAGGGACACTTTGGGAGTGTGATCCTGTTCTTTGGAGATCAATAGCAGAGGACTGCTGTGTCCTTTTGATGCCTGGGCCAGGGATGGGACTCTAGGCTGGATGCGTTGCCTGGCTGACCTGGAAGGGCTGATGGAATTTCTTCCTCAAATCTCTTTGGTATTTTAACATGTCAAGCCTGGCCTCATGCAGCTGTGAACCTGGCAGCAGACAGATTAGACACGGATTAGGGGAGTGGGTGTAGCTCAGTGGTTTGAGCGCCTGCTTCCCATGTACAAGGTCCCAGGTTCAATCCCCAGTACCTCCTAATAAAAATTACAAAAAAAAAAAAAAAGAAAGAAACGGATTACATTACTATGTGCTATGTACCACAATCACAGTTTCCTCAATTTTGTGGGGTTTGGCAGGGAGGGGGGAGAAGGTCCAGGTCCCTGCAGAGAACTTTTCCTACTTTTATCAGGTGGTTCAGGTAAGATGCAGAGAGGAGGCATTGGCTCAGGCTCTGCACACACATGCACAAATGTGCACACACATGCACAAACACACATGCGTGTGCACACACGTACACACACATGCATGCACGCTCATACACATATAATTATCTCTAGCATGATTACCAACAGATTCATAATCCCACTTTCACTTCCTTTGGCTTGGTAAAAGACAACTAGGAACACACAAAAGTGGAATAGAAATCGCCTGTTAGTTCAACGCCTGTTTCAGAAGAAGGTCTAAACATGTTTTTCTGTTTCCTATTTTTCCCCTGTTTTTTTTTTTTCCCGACAGGACTGGAGGTCCCCTAAAAATGGGAAGTGCCCTTCTCATCCTGCTAAACAAATGTCTCTACCTAAACGATATAAATAAATCATGACCAAACATCACTTCGGGGAGGTATGCTTCTTGCCCTTCTTTCCGCTGTCTCTGCCAAGTAAACCAACCAACACAAACAAACTTCACTCCCACTCGTTCAAAAGTGATGGTTATTTTTCCTGATTTTAAAATTACTCTGCTCCTATGGAGAATTTGGAAACCTTGTAGAAATAAAACAAAGAAAAGAAAAATCACGTCTAATCCCATGAACCCTGAAATAACCTGTATTAAAAACTTTTGTTTCCTTTTGTCCCTTTTTTCTTCACAAAAGGAACACTTCTTTTAAATGTTTTTAAAAAGAACATTTTTGAATCTCTTTTTTTCTTGACATTATAGCAGGAGCTTTTCCCATGTCGTAAATATTTTTGAAAATTTAATTTTTTTTTTTTTTTTTAAGATTTTATTTATTTATTCATTTATCCCCCCCTTGCTGCTTGTGCTCGCTGGGTCAGCTAACCACGCCGTGCGGGCGGGCTTGCCTTCACCAGGAGGCCCCGGGAACCGAACCCGGGGCCTCCCATATGGTAAACGGGAGCCCTACTGATTGAGCCACAGCCGCTTCCCGAAAATTTAATTTTTAATGGCTACATATTATCTCCTCTTATTACTTAAATAGTGTGAATAATTCTGCGATAAACATTTGCAGACACAAATTCCTGCCCACGTCTCTGGTTGAACCAGACAATGGACAAGATCATCCAGGTGAAATGCCTCAAAACCCCCAATTCCAAAGCCAGTGGAAGTAAAAGACTCCAAGGGGTCTCGGCTAATTCCTGAGGCACGGGACCCCTGGCCCCTCCTGAGCTGCCTCAGACCTGAACCATGTCTACCCTGGAATGAAACTCTGCTCCTCCCTTGGCTTTCACCGAAGAAAGTCACTCTCACAAAGCAGTGATATGATGAGAAGACGCTACTGAAGACTTTTGGGGCCCTGGGCCGGCGCCCTTGGTGGCTCTCACCTCGTGTCCCGTCCCCCCCTCCGCTCAGTGCTCACACTCGCTCAGGCAGAGCCCGTGGCCCGGTCTTGAGGCCAGCTGACACGCAGGCCCCTGGGAGCAGGGCTCTCTACTCAAGCATTTTTCTCAGCAAAGACACTTCTTGCTCTTACGAGGAGTTCTGGGGCCAGCTCTGAAGTTAACTCTCATGCTTAGAAGAGATTTGTAGTAGGGGAGTTGCTGGGCTGAACCATAGGAATACTGGGCATCGGAAGGTGTTAAAATCCAAGAGTTAGATTTGTCTTTAAACACTATAATGTAATTGTTTATGTCACCAGCCTCCAGAATCAGCATTGCCCTTTCTCCTCTAACTTTTGAGACAATCTGATAAAACAATCTGTAAAAACAGGCGTTTTTACAGGTGGGTAATATTAATAAGTTTGCATCTAAAATTATCTTAAAAATTTGTTTATTTGTCCTAATAAATCAGTCCTCTGGTTTGTATATAAAGCTGGTGTACCCCTTCCTCCATTGTTTTGCTGCCAAATTTTCTAATGTTGCAAGTGACTGTTTGAGGCTGCGGTTGAACACGTGGGCGTAAAAACAGCCAGTCTCGCAGCACGTGCTGAGGCGGCCCTGCCCCGGCCTCTGCCATCCCTCAGCCCCGTGGCTGGCACTCAAACGCAGATGTCTGAAGTTCCAAGGCCTATCACTTCCTATCACATCACAGAAAACTCTTACAGGTTTGCCAGCAGTCTTATTGTGCCCACGGCCGCCTTTGACCTTGGACGTTCCAGCTCAGAAAACTTGGGCACCCTACCCTGAATTCCCCTTCTCATCTGGCTGGCGTATGCCACTTAAAAAGCTTGGAAGGTTGAAGAAAAAATCTTACCCTCTTGCACTTTCCTGAGGGAAGACTCAACTGCGACCCCGTTTCCCAGTGACAGAATGGAGAAGCAGCTTCTATTTTCAGAGGCGGCCTGCGGGCTAGGCTCTGCCTTTGAAACACAGGCCTGAGGGGAGAAAGCCCCAGTTTGGTCTCTCTGGGAATCTGGGCAGCCCAATGAGAGTTGATTTAGGAGTTCTGGCATGTCACTTGCAGGGCATGAGAGAGAGAGACCCCATAGAGCAGGGGATGGCTTTCCCCTCCCATGCCCAGACCAAGCCTTCTGCTCTTCTACATCCCTCATGCAGCAAACAGGCTCGCTAGTAACCCTTTCTGGGTCCCTGGATGATCTGAACTCGGAAGCAGAAGGAGAGCGTGAAGGCACAAGAGCCCAGCTTGGAGAGAAGATGGCCTGGACATCTGAGACAAACCTTCCGGCTCACCCAAGGATTTGATGCTCTTTTTGCTGGCACACTATTTTCTCTTTGCAAAATGACCCTACGACCAAATGTATCAAGTGCACCAGTGCGGTGAGTGGTAAAGTAAGAAAGAGCGGCACTGTGAGAGGGAAGCCTCGGACAAGGGCTTTGGTTTATCAGTCGGCCCAGCACTGGCTGGCCCACCAACCAAGGCAGGAGTGAAATTTAGCTGAGCTGAGGACTGTGAAATTTGGGTCTGATCACCGAGTCCAGAGCTTGGCATCGGAAATTCTTGGCGACCTCCAAACAGCTGCACAGAAGCAGTGGCCAAAGCCATCTTGGGGTTGATGAGTCACCTCGCGTCAGCATTATGCAGCACAGACACCATGTGAGTGCTTCTTTAGCTGCTGTGTCTGGCTCCAGCTTTTTCCCAAAGATGAGGTGGCCAAATACTCAAACCCCAACGGTAACGGGTGCTTTGCAATTCCATGGAAGCAAACTTTTTTAACCTCCAAAGACTCATCCATGTCCCTCATTGTTCAGTCACTGGCCCTGTGAAGAAATACCAAAGAAACTGGTTTTACTTAAATCAGGAAAGCAAAAGTTGAGAGAATTTAGCAATCTCCTGAAAATGGATGAAAGTCCCTTTTTTCTCATTCTGAGGCAAGAATTTGATAACAGAGCAGGGTTAGGCATCAAAATGGGTTTGGAGTTTCTGAAGAAGTTTCACCAGGCAAGGTTCTTGAATCCTACTTCTCCAGAGATTTAAGATATGTTTATGTGTATATGGCTATCATGTTTACAAACCTTCTTTCATATGCATCACAAAATTCAAAGATTGAAACATTTATTATGACCTCCATTTAATAAATGAGAAAATAGATTCATAAAAACGAAATGATTTGCTCAATAGCATAAAGTGTGGCTAGCACTTGAATACAGAACCAAAATTCTAACTTCAAATCCCATCTATGTTTTCCCCAACAATCCAATATATCTTCCCGAGATCAAATGAAAGCCTGTCTAATTTTTTTTTTATTACAGAAGTAGCAGGTTTACAGAAAAATCATGCATAAAATGCATCAGTCAGATATAACACCCTAATATTAACACCTTGCTTTGGTGTGCTACATTTGTTACAATTAATGAAAGCACATTTTTATAATTGTACTATTAACTATAGACCATGGTTTAACTTAGGGCTCACTGTTTGTGTTGTGCAGTTGCATGGATTTTTTTCTTTAAAATTTTATTCTAGTAGCATATATATAATCTAAAATTCCCTTTAACTACATTCAAATATATAATTCAGTGCTATCAGTTATGCTCATGTTGTGCCCCCATCACCACCAACCATTACCGAAACTTTCTCATCACCCCAAAAGAAACTCTGTACAATTTAAACCTTAACTCTATATTCCCTACCCCCACCCCATTCCCTGGTAACCTAGAGTCTAGATTCTGACTCTATGGGCTTCCCTATTCCAATTATTTCATATTAGTGAGATCATACAATGTTTGTCCTTTTGTGTCTGGCTGATTTCACTCAACACGATGCCTTCAACGTTCACCCTTGTAGTTACATGTATCAGGACTTCATCGCCTTTTATGGCTGAATAATATTCCATTGTATGTATAGACCACATTTTATTTATCCATTCTTCGGGTGATGGACATTTGGGTTGCTCCCATCTTTTGGCAATGGTGAATAATGCTGCTGTGAACACAAATGTGCAAATATCTGTTTGAGTCCCTGCTTTCAATTCTTTTGGGTATAGACTCGGAGGTGGGATTGCCGGGTCATATGGGAATTCTATACTCAACTTTCTGAGGAACTGCCAAACTGTCTTCCACAGTGGTTGCACCATTTTACAATTCCTACCTACAACGAATGAATGTTCCTCTTATTCCACATCCTTTCTAACACTTGTAATTTTCTATTTTTTAATAGTGGCCATTGTAGTGGGTGTAAAATGTTATCTCATTGTGGTTTTGATTTGCATTTCCCTTATTAGCTAATGATGTTGAGTATCTTTTCATATGCTTTCTGGCATTTATATTTCTTCTTTGGAGAGATGTCTGTTCTTTTGCCCATTGTTTTTTTTTGTTTTTTTTTAAGTACCGGGGATCAAAACTGGGACCTTGTGTGTGGGAAGCAGGTGCTCAACCACTTGAGCTACATCCACTTCCCTTTTGCCCATTTTTAAATTGGGTTGTCTGTCTTTTCATTGTTGAGTTGAAGGATTTCTTTATATTTTCTGGATATTAAACCATTATCAGATGTGTGGTTTCCAAATCTCTTCTCCCATTGTGTAGATTGTCATTTTACTTTCATGATAAAGTCTTTAGGGGCACAAATGTTTAAAATTTTGATAAGCCTCATTTACCTATGTTTTCTTTCATTGCTTGTACTTTGAATATAAAGTCTAAGCCTAATCCATGGTCCTAAAAATGCTATTCTACGTTTTCTTCTAGGAGCTCCATAGTTCTGGCTCTTACACTTAGGTCTTTGATCCATGTTGAGTTGAATTTTGTATACGTGGTAGGGGTCTACCTTCATTCCTTTGCAAATTGAGGCCCAGTTTTCCCAGCACCGTGTACTGCAGAGACTATTCTTTCCCAATCGAGTGGTCTTTGTCCCCTTGTCAAAAAACAATGTGAGGGTTGATTTTTGAGCTCTCAATCAGATTCCATTGGTCTCTATGTCTGTTCTTGTGCCAGTACCATGCTGTTTTGATTACTGTGGCCTTGTAATAAATTTTAAGACCAGGAAATGTAAGTCCTCCAGCTTCATTCTTCTCTTTCAAGATAGTTCTGGCTAGTTGGGGCCTTTTTTCCTTCCATATAAATTTGGTGATTGGCTTCTTCTTTTCTGCAAAGAAGATTGTTGGAATGTTGATTAGGATTGTGTTGAATCTGTAAATTGTTTTGAGTAGAATTGATATCTTAACCATATTTAGTCTTCCAGTCCATGAACACAGAATAGCCTTCCATTTGTTTAGGTCTTCTTTGATTTCTTTTAGGAATGTTTTGTAGCTTTTTTGTATACATGGTTTACATCTTGGTTAGATTTATTCCTAGATATTTGATTCTTTTAGTTACTATTATAAATGGAATTTTTTTCTTGATTTCCTTTTTTGATTATTCATTACTAGCGTACAGAAACACTACTGATTTTGGGGTGTTGATCTTCTATCCCACCACTTTGCTGAATTCATTTATTAGCTCCAGGAGATTTTGTGAATTTTGTGGATTTTCTATATATAGGATCATGTCATCTATAAATAGGAAAATTTCTACATCTTCCTTTCCAATTTGGATGTCTTTTGTTTCTTTCTCTTGCCTAATTGCTTTGGCTAGAACTTCTAGCAAAATGTTGAATAACAGTGGTGATAGTGAGTATCCTTGTCTTGTTTCTGATCTTAAAGGCAAAGCTTTTAATCTTTCACATCAAGGCTGATATTAGCTGCGGGTTTTACATATATGCCCTTTATCATATTGAGGAAGTGTCCTTCTATCTTAGTTTTCTAAATGTTTTCAAGAAGGGTTGATAGATTTTGTCAAATGCCTTTTCTGCATCAATTGAGATGATCATGTGTTTTTTCCCCTTCATTCTGTTAATGTGGTGTATTACATTTTTGATTTTCTTATGTTGAACTACCCTTGCTTATCTGGGATAAATCTCACTTGATCATGGTGTATAGTTCTTTTAATGTGCTATTGGATTTTGTTTGTTAGTATTCTGTTGAGGACTTTTGCATCTATTTTCATAAGACGATAGTAATGCCCTTCTTTTCTTTTCTGATTTTAGTTATTCATGTCCTTTCTCTTTTTATCTTTGTCAGTCTAGAAAAAAGTTTGTCAATTTTATTGATGTTTTCACAGAATCTACTTTTGGTTTTGTTGATTCTCTCCATTGTTTTTTTCTTCTCTATTACATTTATCTATGCTCTAATCTTTGTTTTTCCTTCCTTCTGCTTGCTTTGGGTTTAGTGCTCTTTTTCCAGTTTTGATGTTAGGTCTCTGATTTGACATCTTTCTTCTTTACAAATGTAAGCATTTAGAGCCATACATTTTTCTCTCAGCACTGCTTTTGCTGCATCATGTAAGTTTTGGTATTATATGTTTTCATTTTCATTTGCCTTAAGATATTTCCTTATTTCTGTGATTTCCTCTTTATTTCATTGGTTGTTTAAGACTCAGCTATAATATTTCCACATATTTGTGAATTTTCCATTTCTCCCTCTGTTATTGACTTCTAACTTCATTCCACTGTGGTTGAAGAAGATACATTGTATGATTTTAATATTTCTGAACTTACTAAGACATGTTTTGTGACCTCAGATATGGTCTTTCCTAGAGTGTGATCCATGGGTACTCAAAAAGAATATGTATTCTATTGTTTTGGGGTGAAGTGTTCTTAATATGTCTGTTAAGTTTAGTTGGTTTAGAGCAGGGGTTTTTAACAAGGGGTCCATGAGCTTGAATTGAAATAAAAAAAAAAAAACATTATTCTTGTGAGGACATGCTGGTATAGGTGTGATATATTTATTAAATAATACACAGTATAATGTGGACTTAGTAAGGGGTCCATGGTTTTCACCTGACTGGCAAAGGGGTCCATGGAACAAAAAAGGTTTAAGAACCCCTGATTTAGAGTATCATTCCAGTCTTCTATTTCCTTACCGATCCTCTGATTATATGTTCTATTCACCATTGAAAGTGGTATATCAAAGTCTCCTACTATTAATATAGAACCATCAATTTCTCTCTTCAAATCTGTATCAGTATTTGCTTCATGTATTTTGGAGCTCTGCTGTTAGGTGCATACGTATTTATAACTGTTGCATCTTCAGGTTGAATTGACCCCTTTAGCAATATATAATGAACATCTTTGTCCCTTGTAACTGTTTTTGACTTAGAATCTATTTGATTTGATTTTATTATAGCTACTCCAGCTCTCTTTTGGTTACTACTGCATGGTAAATCTCTCCCCTCACCCCATCTTTTCACTTTACCTATTTATGTCTTTGAATTTAAGGTGAGTCTCTTGCAGATAGCATATAGCTGGGTCATGTTTTTATCCATTCTGTAAATCTCTGCCTTTCAACTGGAAAGTTTAAGCCATTTACATTTAAAGTTAGTACTGATAATGCAGGACTTTCTTCTACCATTTTGGTATTTAGTCTTTGCAAGTCTTTTACTTTATGTGTCCTTCATTCCTTCCATTAATGCCTAACTTAATATTTATTTGATTTTTTTTTTTTTTGTATTGTACCATATTGAGTCTTTTCTCATTTCTATGTGGATATATTTTTCATATATTTTCCTTCTGGTTACCATGGGGTTTAAATTTAACATGCTAAGTATATAAAACTCATATTTGATTTGATAGCAAATCAACTTCGATAGCATACACTATACACTGTTCCTATACCTCTCAGTCCCCCCACCTTTTTTTGGTACTTGTTACAAATTATATCTTTGTACAGAGCATGTCCAAAACCTTAGATTTGTCATTACTTTTTATGCATTTGCATTTTAGCACCTGTAGGAAGTAAGAAGTGGAGTTACAGCCAATAAATATAGTACAATTGCATGGCATTTATAATTACCCAAATTGTTACATCTACTAGAGGTCTTTATTTCTTCATGCCACTTTGAACCACTGTCTAGCGTCCTTTCCTTTCAGTCTGAAGAACTCCCTTTAGCACTGCTTGTAGGGCAGATCTAGTGGTGATGAACTCCCTCAGCTTTTATTTATCTGAAAACAGTTTAAGCTCTCCCTCATTTTTGAAAATCTCTCTTGACTGTCAGTTTTTTTTTTTCCTTCAGCACATCAAGTATGTCAACCCACTGCCTTCTTGGCTCCATGGTTTCTGAGGAGAAATAGATGGTTGATCCAGCTGGGATTCTTTCTAAATAATGCATTGCTTTTCTCTTGCAGCATTCAGAACTCTCTCCTTGTCCTTTGCATTTGACATTTTGAACAGAATGTGGTGGAGCATATGTCTCTTCAAGTTTATCCAGTTTGGTGTTCTCTGAGCTTCTTGGGTATGTATATTCACGTCTTTTGCAAAGTTTGGAATTTTTCTGTCATTATTACTTTGATTATTCCTTTTGCCCCTCTCTCTCTTTCTGGGTCCCCAATAATACATATATTGTTATGCTTGATGGTGTCCCACCAGTGTCTTAGGCAATTTTCATTTTTTATAATTCCTTTTTCTTTCTTTTCCTCAACCTCATTTCAATTGTTTTGTCTTCAAGTTCTCTGATTCTTTCTTCTCCTAGTACCAATCTGCTTTTGAAACCTTCCTGGGAATTTTTCATTTCAGTTATTTTGGTCTTCAACTCCAGTTGTTCTATTAGATTCCTCCTAAAAACCTCTTTATTTAGATTCTTGTATTGTTTGTTCATTGCTTTCCTGATATCCTTTAGTTCTTTCTCTGTATTTTCCCTTCATCTCCTTGAGCATATTGAAAATCATTTTTTAAACAGTCTTTGTCCAGTGCTTCCATAGTCTGGTCTTCTTTTTTGATGTTTTCTGGATTTTTATCCTGTTCCTTTGGATGGCCATAATTTCCTGGTTCTTTCTTTGTCTTGTAATCTTTTGTTGTACATTGTGTGTTTTAATATTTTAAAATGTTAACTCTGGGATTTATTCCATGAAATGTCTGTTTCTTGAGCTTGTTACCAGTTGGTAATATGACAGAGAATTTTCTTGAGTGTCAGCCTTCTTACCAGGAAGGTCCACAAGGTGAACACAAAGTTCAGGGTTCTCCTGTCTTTTCTGAGTCTTGTCCTGGACTTGTGCTTGCTAGCAGCCTTAGGGGTTCCCTGTTTTCAGGAATTTGAATGCCCCCTCTACTTCCCAGAGGCAGACCTCCTCCCTTTCCTTGGGTGTTCCACTGTTCAACTTGCCCTAGGCAGTCACCTTAATTGTTTCTCACACTCCTTTCACTGTCTCAGCTGCTTTTGCCTGGAGGGCAAATTCTGGGAGGGTTGTTTCCCAAGTCAGATTGGGAATCCACAAAGGCTGGCTCCGAATTGTCCTGGAGGGTGGATGAAGTTGGGACCAGGAAGGCCACAGGAGCATCTCCAAGGCTCCCCAAAGCTGCGCCTTCTTGACCTGCCCAGCAGATGCAGCCCTTCAGCTGTCACCTGCAGCTCTGAGGAAGCCCACCATGTTTAAGTCCCTCTCACCGTCTTCGTCTGGGGTGGTTGGAACAATGGCCGCCCTGAGAGCTGAAGTAGCTAGTCAAAAGCCTTGCCCACCCAGATTTTGGGGAAATGGTTTTTATGCCCTTTCTCGCACCAGCAAGCTAGCCAGGAGCCCGACCTGCCTGCTAACTGCCGCGTGGAGGGAGAGCGATTCACTGGCATTTACCATAACTTGCCATCTCTTCCTCCCACTCTTCCCTGGACGTATACAGTGTTCTACTGGACTAAGTAGTTGCTTCTAAGTAGTTGATCCAGACTGATCCTGTCCTTTTAGTAGTTGTTCCGGTGGAGCATGTGGTTCCTGGAGCTTCCCACTCCACTGTCTTCCCACAGCCCTCCTCCTTGTCTAAATATTTCCACGATCCCTTCAAGCAACTTACCTACCCCTGTGGTGTCAGGACGCAACGAGAGTTGGCGGCTTGAGCTAAACCTGCGTATCCCAGAGGTGGCCACCAGATGGCAGGGTAGCCCCGGGGATGGGGACCATGGCGGCGCTCCCCGCGCCAGTAGGGGGCTGTAGCTCCTTGTTTCAAAGCGGGAGACAGGCCAGCCAAACCCCCACAGCCCGCTCTCATGAGGCCGGATGGTGGGAGGTTTGTTTCTCTTTTTAAAATTAGGCAGTGCAAGTTCACACAAACAAGCCTGCATTTGCCCCGGGGTGGCTTTCGGAGGCCCGAGGTCAGGGCTCGCCGGCCGCCTGGCCTGCAGCATCTGGCCCGGGACAAACGCGACGAAATGGAGCCGCGTCAGCCAGGGGGCGGGAAACAGTGCGCCTATTGTTGTCGGCGACGGTCCTATTTGCCAACAAACATAAAAACATACTTTGGAAGCCGAACGGGCTCGTCAGGGAACTTTTGTTCCACGTTTGGGCCCGGCGGCTTCCAGAGGGCGACCAGGCCGGCGTCTGGAGCCCGTTCGCGGCGTCAGGCCTGCCGAGGCCCTGGGGGAGGCCAGGCTGGCGGGCTCGCCTCACGGCGGGCGCCCTGAGCCCCCGGAGGGTGCCGCCCACCCTGGGGCCTGGATTGTGCAGGGCTCGGCGGGCGCGGCGCCGCTGCGGGGAGTGGCTCCGCGGGGGTGAAGGCGCCCCTGCCGTGCCTGCTGGTGAGGGTGCAGGCCGCGCGAGCTCGGGCTAATGCCAGGCCAGGGCGATCCGCCGTCCCCGCTGCTCTTACGGGGCCCGAGTCGCCGGTCCTGCCCAGGGCTGCCGGGGGCCCCCTCATCGCCGATGGGAGGCTCTTGCTTGACGGACTCACTTAACAGGAATTAGGTGTATGTTTGGAGAAAAGAGAGCGCACGAGGAACTATGGCGCCCAATGGACCTGGATGCGGGCTCGCTGCTCCTCAGGGCACCCCACAAGCCCACCCTCGGGACACTTAAAGTTGAACTTTAAAGCTGGAAAGCATCCAGCCAGCACCTCTGTGTCTGGGATGGCGAGTTCCCTTAGTAGGGGCTCAGGAGGCGAGATTTCACGAGGAACAACGCCAGAGCCCTGGCTGTCACGTAGCTTCGGGCCAGGGCTGCTGCCGGCCCTCCTTGCTGCCTCTGGGTTTTGAAGCCCTGTTTGAACCACAGCTGCGGGCTCGCGCGGCGGTAAGCCAGAGGCACCCGAAGACAGGCCTCTTGCTCAGACCCTCAGAGCCATTCGGGTCCTGGAGCCAGGAGGTTTAATTTGCAGCCTCCAGCCTCACATGTCTGGGCGTTGGTGGTGGGAGAACAGGAGACATTCGGCATTGTGGGGATTGACAAACTTTTTCTGCAAAGAGCCGGGCAGTAAATGTTTGCAGCTCTGCAGGCCGCGCAGTGTTGCGGCTGCAGTGTGCAAGCACATGCACGAGGGAGCCTGCGTGTGAGCGCGGGGAGGGGACTTGTCTTAGGGACACAGGCGGGGCGGGGGCTTTGGCCTCCTGCGGCAATCTGTGACCTTCGCAAGAGAGGGTTCTGGCTCTGCAGCGCATCCTACATCTAAGCAAAGGGCTAATAATTCCTTTTGTAGAGTGTGTTGCGATTCCCAGGCAGTTGTAGCCACCCAGCTTAGTCCACAGCATTCTTAGCTTTTACAGCGAGGGGCTGGACAATGTCAGCAAGGCTGACAGCAAGGCTGAGCGCCTGGCGCCCTGTGTTTCTGGAGGGAGAGCCGGGGCCTGAGGGATGGGCGGGTGGAGCCGCTGTGATTTCAGACTCGAGGGGGTGCACGGCTTGGAGCCTCCCACCTTTTCTGACAGTCCCCTCCTGAGACCCTGAGCCCGTGCTCGTGACACTCCGACTCGAGGATGCGCTCTGGGCAGAGCTCTGTGCTGCCGCCGCTGCGCTGTCCCACGCTGACCCTTCCATTCGTAGGGGCCAGGGCGCCTTCCTGCGCAGGACGGCCGTTTAGGGACCTGCGCCTCCTTAGTCCTGCCCAGGCCCTGATCCTCAGGAGGGCTCAGCGCGTGTCTGCAGGATGCTAAGTAACTATTTGAGGGAAGGGCAAGCTCTCTTCCTTATAAACTGTCATGTCATGTTCTCTTTAAAAACAACTGCCCAGCCCCTTCCCAAACCGGCTTGGCCACTAGATTTGGGGTGCTGGTCTGAGAGGCGTTGGAAGGGCCAGCGTGACAGCAGCAGGGTCTGCCGGGGGTCGGCCCCCTGCCCCCCAGCAAAGGCACGAGGCTGCCCTGGGCGGTGGGAGAAGGCTGGAGCTGGAGCTCCAGGATCCACAAGGTCCCGCCTTCCACCCTGGAAGCACAGCGTGGAGCCCCAAGCACCTCCTTTCTCCAGCGGCTGCGCATGTAGCGGCTCCGGCAAGCACAGGGGCTTGGGCCAGGGTCTGCCGGTGGGCTTGGCTGGGACCCTCGGCCAGCGGCCACATGACTGCGGAGAAGCCCTTTCACTTCCCCTAGCTCGTTTCCCCACCCGTCAAGGCCTGGGCCTGGGCCAGGCAATCCCCAAGGCCCTTTCCAGTTAAAGAGGAAGAGCGGGCGGCGGTGACACGCTGTGGGATCTCCCCGTGGGGGCCCACGGGGTAGTGACATCATTTTCAAACAGAAATGTGACCGCTCTGCACCATCGGTGGGACGCTCTGCTCTCCCCCTGACCCTCTTGTGTGGCAGACCCTGGGCATGTCTTTGTACCTGAACTTCTCCTTTTTGAAGGGACAATCCTCAATTCATCCTCAAAGAAGAACCTGAAATAGCAGAGACAGGATGGGAACGTGGGTTCCGACAAGGCACGGGGGAGACCCACCTGTGCTAGAGTCCACAGGGGAAGTGATGGGAAACGTGGGCGCGGCGGCCTGCAGGAAGGAGGTCCTGCTGTGACGAGGAGGCAGCGCGGGGGCCGGGGCTGGGATGGGGCCGCGGCCACGGGTGACAGTGTTTGTGCATCAGCTTTCCAGTCTGTAAGAGAAGGCCGTGCGTTGCAAATTTCCAATGTCTCTTTGAAATGTCGATTCCAAAGGCCTGGGTGGGGCTGGAGGTTGGAAAGGTCAGGGCTGCCTCCCACCCTTAGCCCCGGGATTAATCCTTTCACTTATTTGTGCTAAATATTGTCCAGTTTTTGTTTACCTTTTAGTTTTATTTATTTCTTGACAGAGCATTTAATTCTTTTTTTCATATTGCTTTTATGCTTGCAAAGTGTTTTTCTTTCTCAGACAGAGACCAGGTGTTTATGTACAATTTTTAATGGCTTTATCCTCTGCATTTAAGTTTCTTTCTTAGTTTGAAGTTGATACATACCCATCCTAAAATTCAATGGGTAAATATATATGTACATATAGAGTGTGTATATATGTATATAAATATTTTCTTAAAAAATTGAAATGCCACATTCACCCCTAATCCCATTACCTTCCCTAGAGGCAACTCCTGTGAAATTGATGGCTGATTCCTTTGAACTTCTCAACATGTATGACATATTTTGTGTGGTGGGTATGCAGCATTTCTTTTGATATAAGTAAAATACATCTACATACAATACATATCATTCCAGAGCTTGGCTTTCTTCACATCACACTATCTCTTGGAGAACTTTCCATGTCACTGCATGTAGCTTTACCTTATTCTTTCTAATTGCATAACATTCCATAGTGTATGTGCCCTGTACTTTACACTTGACTTTCGAATTCATCTTAAATTTATGTCAGTGAACCATTGAGGTGGGGCTCCAAATTGATTTCCCTCCTCCAAACAACCAGTTTTCTCAACAGCAACCCTTTCTCACATGTTAGGGTGAGGAGGTATTTTAGAAATAAGGACAGCACAACTTGTGAGACACCCTACAAGTTAGAAGGTTCATTGCCACGCATAGTCTTATTTGACACTCTCAGGGACTCTATGGCAAGGGAAGTATTACTTTCCCATTTTGCATGTAAGCAAGTGAGATGGAAGGTGGGAGGTGGGTGTCCACGGGATCGCCAAGCTCACACACTAAGTGGAGCAGATGGGACAGGAATTCAGGGCTCCTGTCTTCCAAAGCCGAACTTCCCCTACACCACATAGCTAAAACCCAAAGGACTTTGGACAACTGGAAGCCGTGAAGAGGCAGAGTCCCTTCCTTCCACTCTCTTTCCCTTTCTTCCTTCTCTAAACAATATTTATTGAGCTTCTACTTTGTAGCAGGCACACCGTTAGGATTTGCCACAAAAAGCTCGTGACTTTCAGCACTTAATTATTCTCAGCTTCAGCTTCCTCGTCTGTGCCGTGATCAATGAAGAACATTCAAGCTCTAAGATTCTATAAAATAATTCTTCCAGTTAACTTGGAAATTAAATTCACCAAATCACCAGTTTCCTTGAATGTTTTGTTTACAGTAATGGCTCTCCTCTATTGTTTTGAGAACTTCCTAGGATCCCGGCGCTGGGAGAGATTCTCTGCCATCATGGGTCTCTCTGACCTCTTGCCCCAGATAAGTGAGCGTTATATTTTTCAGGAGCTGTTGCCTGGTCTTTCTGTTCCTTTTCCTCTCCCTCCCTCCTCTGCCCCTCCTTCCTCCCTCTTCTCTTCCCTCTCTCTTTCTCTTTCTCTCCCTCCTTCCCTCTCTCTCCTACTCTCTCTTTCAGTTCAAGACAAGAAGCATTTATTTTCTCACAATCTCTGGGGTCAGGCTATGGGCAGGGCTTAGCTGGGTTCCCCAGGCTCAGGGCCTCTCAAAAGGCTGCAATCAGGGTGCTGAGCTCAACTGGGGACCATCTGCTTCCAACCTCATGAACTGACAACTTCCAGTTTGTGAGAATAAGCAGATTTGATCTGAACACTTGGATTTCAACACTGACTGAAAAGCATTGCAAAATTTACCTTTTCGTTATGAAACATTTCAAATATTCAGAAAAGTATAGAGACTAATATATGGGCCCACGTAGAGATTTATCACGTCTTAATATTTTGCCATATTTGTTTCACTCCATCTTTTAAGAAAAAATAAAAGTAGCTTAAATCCTCTGTGTTTTCTTCTGCATTTTGTTTCTTTTCCTTCTGGCCCAGAGGTAACTGCTATTCTGAATTTGTTGTTTATCATTACCATGTTTTAATGTTATTTCTATCCATAATAGTATACAGTACTGGTTTTCATGTTATGAGCTCCATCTACGTGTTATCATATGCACATATCATCCTGCAGCACATTTTTTAAAATTCAACATTATGTTTTTGGTGTTCATCTGTATTAATGCATATAGCTCCTGTTCATTCATTTTAATTGCATGTAGTTTTCTGTGGTACCACAGTTTATTTATTCTTATTTTGATGATGGGTTTATTCTGCATCAATTTTTTTCCTGCCTTTACAAATTATGCTGCAATGACTTTTTGTCCATGTCTGTGGCGTGTGCAGAAATAGGAGTGGACTTGCTGAATCAGGGAAGTGCATCTCGAACCTGCTGGACTTGCTCATCAAAGGGCTGTTCCTAGGACACAGCCCTGAGGTGGTGAGAGTGCCACATCTTCACCAGGACAGGATTCTTAGCCTTCTTCCATTTGCCAATCTGCTGGGTAGGAAATGGTATTTCTGTGGTGATTTAATTAGCAAATTCCTGGTTACCTGTTTGGTTAGCCATCTTTTCATATGCTTATTAGCCACTGGCGTGTCCTCTTGTAGAATGCATGTCCAAGGCATTTGCCCACTCATTCTGTTGGGTTGTTGCTGTTTCTTATCAATTTATATGAGTTTTTCATGCATTCTGGGTTCTCATCCTTTATCAGTTATATGGATTACAAATATCTTCTCTTAGTCTGTGGTGTGTCTTTAACTTTGCTTATGCTTTCCTTTTTGAATGAAAGTTATTGATGACAAAATTTGCTTCTGCAAAGAAAGCTGTTGGAATTTTGATTGGGATTGCATTAAATCTGTAGATTGCTTTGGGTAGAATTGACAACAATATTTAGTTTCCCAATCCATGAACATGGAGTAAGTATCCTTCCATTGATTTAGGCCTTCTTTGATTCCTTTTAGCAATGTTTTGTAGTTTTCTGCCCATAGGTCATCTTTGGTTAAATTTACATCTTGGTTAGATTTATTCCTAGATATTGATTCTTTTACTTGCCATTGTAAATGGATTTTTTTTTTCTTCATTTCCTCTTCAAATTGTTCATTACTAGTGTATTGAAACAATACTGATATTTGCATGTTGATCTTGTACCCCACCACTTTGTTGAATTTCTTAATTGGCTCCAGGAGTTTTGTTGTGGATTTTTTGGGAGTTTTTGGTATATAGGATCATGTCATCTGAAAATAGGGAAAGTGTTACTTCTTCCTTTATGATTAGGGTGCTTTTTATTTCTTTCTCTTGCTAATTGCTTTAGCTAGAATTTTCAACGCAACGTTGAACAACAGTGGTGACAATGGACATCCTTGTCTTGTTCTGGATCTTAGAGGGAAAGCGTGCAGTCTTTCACCCTTGGGTGTGATGTTAGCTATGTTTTTGTTTGTTTGCTTATTTTCATATATGTCATTCATCATGTTGAGGAAGCTTCCTTCTATTTCTAGTTTTCTAAATGTTTTTATCAAGAAGGGGTGCTGGATTTTATCAAATCCCTTTGCTGCATCAATTGAGATGATCATGTAATAAATAAAAAGTAGATTTACATACCCCAAAATACAATACCATAGCACTGGCATTTATAACTACCCAAATGGTCACCTTTACAGAGATCTTCATTTGTTTACGCCACTTCAATCCTCTGTCTTTATCCTTCCCTTTCAGTCTCCATAACTCACTTTAGCACTGCTTGTGGGGCAGGTCTAATGTTGTTGAACCCCCTTAGCTTTTGCTCATCTGGGAATGTCTTAATCTCTCCCTCATTATTGAAAGAAAGTCTCATTGGATGGAAAATTCTTGGTTGGTAATTGTTTTCTTTCAGCCTTTTGAATATTTCAAATATACTTACCTTCATGGTTTCTGATGAGAAATTGGCATCTAATCTTATTGGGATTCCCTTGCATGTAATATATTGCCTTTCTCTTGTAATTTTTAGAACTCTCTCCTTGTCCTTGGCATTAGACATTTTGACTACTATGTGCCTGGGCATGTTTCTCTTTGAATTTCCCTTGTTTGGGGTTAATTTTGTATCTTAAATATGCAAATTTATGTATTTTGTTAAATTTATGAAGTTTTCTGCCATTATTTCTTTGAATATTTCTTCTGCTCCTTTCTTTCTTTCCTTTCTTTTGTAGGATTGCCATAATGTGGATATTGGTATGCTTGATGATGCCCCACAGTTCTCTTATGTTCTGTTCGCTTTTTTTTAGCATTCTTTTTTCCTTCTGTTCCACAGCCTGAATAATTTCAATTATTTTGCCTTTGAGTGGACTGATTCTTTCTTCTGCCAGTTTATATCTGCTGTTGAAACCCTCTAGAGAAATTTTCATTTCAGTTATTGTACTTGTCAACTCCAGTATTTCTCTTTGGTTCCTTTTTAAATTTCTGTCTCTCTGTTGAGATTCTCATATTGTTCATTCATATTTTCCTGATATCTTTTAGTTCTTTCTTTCTGTTTTCCTTTATCTTCTTGAATATATTAGGATCATTTTTTAAAAGTGTCTTTCTGGTATGTTCATAAATCTGCTCACCTTTGTTGATGGTTTCTGGATTTTTATGTTGGGCCATCTGTTCCTATTTCTTTATTTGTCTTGTACTCTTTTCTTGCACACTGTATATTTTAATATTTTAAAGTGTTAACCCTGAGATTTAGTCCCCGGCTGTCTGTTCCTTAAGTTTGTATCTAGATAGTGATATTTCAAAGATTTCCTTGCATGCCAGGAGCTAATAAAAAAAAAAAAAAAAAAAAAACTAAGCAAAAAATACCTTTCACAATCTTTGCAAATTGGTTCTACCTTGGCTGTTGTTCTGCTTCCAGATTTAGCTCTCCTCTCACGTCTAGACCAAGGTGACTGTGAAGTGCAGGGTCCTCTCTGTCTTTTCTGAGCCTCCATCTTGTCCTGGGCTGTGCTTGCTCCTGGCCTTAGGAGTTTCCCTATTTACAGGAATTTGAATGCCCCCTCTAATCTTCATACATCTGAAACTATTTTTAAATCACTTTCACTGTTAAATGGTTGATGGTTATTTTTCCTCTGCACTTTGAAGATATTCCTCCATTGTATTCTGACCTCTATTGGAGCTGATGTGAGAGTCTAATTTTTACTCCTTTGTAAATAATTTGTCACTTCTGTCTTGTAGCTTTTGAGACTTTCTTTTTATATGAGTAGTTCTTTGTTTCACTTTGATGAGTCTAGGTGTCAATATATACTAGGGAGTTGGAGAACACTTCTCTCTACAATTTCATGTCTTTATTCAGTTATGGAAAATTCTGAATTATTAGCATTACAGATATTACTTCTCTGACATTCCCAACATTCATTTAGTTTTGAAATCCTATTGAATGAACAAATATAGAAGTTTCTTAGTCTAGCTCCTACATCTCTTAAGTGCTTGTTTACATATGTATTTTCTATATGATACACATATATTATATACATATATGTCTTATATATGTAATGTGTACGTTATATATGTATGTGTATATAAATATATATACATGAAACATACAATTACATTTTTTATATGCTGTTTTTTGGGTGAATTCTTTGGTATTCTCTTCTAATTAATGTATTCTTTCTTTGTCTGTGTCCAATTTAGAATTAATCCTCTCTTGCGTTACTTAAAGTGAGTCCATATTTGTATTCTAACTTTTCTAACTGATTATTTTGATTTCTGCCTCACCACATATTCTTTATCTCATAAAAACAAATTTATTATCTCGTTTCTGTCTTTGTGCATTATAACCATGTTTTTTGTTTTTAAAGGTCTTTTCCAGAGTGTTCTATAAAATTGATCCAATCAGAAATGAGTTCACATTCAGATTCTTGATTTTATTCTCATTGAATTTTTTCATGTTTTGGGGTTTTGGTTTAGACACTTATTGGGAGGGCAAGTTTTTTCATTTGTATTTTCCTCTCCTTTTCCATCTTACCCTCTCCCCATATTTTCTCCTCCCTATAAGTGGTTTTACGGTTGTTTGGAGCTGTTGCCATTCGGATCTCTAATGCTCAGCCACATCCACTATTTCAGGGCTTTCCTCCCATAGTAATATTGGGGATATCATAGTCACAGTGACTAAATTTAAGTTGTTTGTCAGAAAGCCTTTTCTTTGTCCTCCTGTCTCCGTAGGATCATAGTTACTTGCAAAGCTGAAGCCCCAGACACTTATCTTATCAGCAATTTGATTTTTCAGATTTCTTTCATGGAGAAGACTCATCTGAGTCCCTGTACTTATCGATGAAAGTGGTTCAGGTCCCTCTCATCGATGGAGCGTCAGTGTATTAGTCAGCCAAAGGGGTGCTGATGCAAAGTACCAGAAATCTGTTGACTTTTATAAAGGGTATTTACTTAGGGTAAAAGCTAACAGTTATAAGGCCCTAAAGAGTCCAAGTCAAGGTTGCTTTCTCACCAAAGTCAGTTACCACGTGTTGAAGCAAGATGGCGGGTGACCTCTGCCTGGTCTCTCCTTTCTTCTTCCTCTGAAGGCTCCGTGGGGCCAGCTTCTTCCAGTCTCAGCTGTAGGCTGGCATAGGGTTTGTCTCTCAGGGCTTCCTATATCGGTCTGGTGTAGGGCTCGTTTCTTTCCAGGCCTTATCAGCTGCTCAGCTGCTCTGTTCTCTTCGTTGCAGACTATCAGGCAAATGGCTCATCTCTCCCTGGGGGCCCCAGGATCAAACATGACCTAGCTATCTCCTCTACGATGTCTATGGAGCACTCTCTCTTCCTGTGTCTGCTTCTGTGAGTGTCCGTTTATATCAGCCGACCAAGGGGGTGGGGACTCAATGCTGAGTCATGCCCTACTGACATGGTTGAATCAAAGCCCTAATCTTTCATCAACTAAACTTAAAACCTTTGAGTTTAATACAACCAAAGGGTATCACACCCAGAAGAACAGACCAGTTTACAAACATAATTTTTTTCCTTTTTGTGGATTCATAAATAATATCAAATCTCCACAATTAGTAAACCCCTCATTCTTCAAATGTAAAATTCTAGACTATCACTGCCTGCAGGCTAGTGGTTTCAGCCCCTGAACAACACTTTTTTTTTTTTTTAAGGAGGTACTGGGGATTGAACCTGGGGCATTGTGTATGCAAAACAGGCGCTCAACCACTGAGCTAAACCCACTCAGACTGCCCACTGCTTTTTGTTTCCATTACAGAGATCATCATTTTGAGCCCAGAGGTTTTGCTTTTCTTTTTGGTTTTGTTTTGCTTCTTAGGTATCATTGCAGCAAGAGGTGTGAGATAAAGCACGAACTCACGGCACTATCTTGTGCAGGATCCTATTTGCTTCTTAAAGATCCCCTCATCCTTCTGGCAGAGAATGTTCATTTTGGTGGTCAAGAAGTTATGAATGTAGCCTTGATGCTGGGCCTGGGTGAAGATAGAGGACTCCTTCTTCCATTCTCACCTCCCAAAGGGGATGTACTGAGTCATATCCCAGGACATTTGCCTAGGAAAGAAACATGGGGATATAAGGAGATTCGGGTCACAAAGATGATGGCTTCACTGTGAGATGGCATTGGAGGACAGGAGGTGAGGGATGGTTGGGGTGGGCTTGTTCTCCATCCTCATCCCCTCGACCAAACTTCCCAGAAAAAACAAAATTTTAACTGTCAAAAACATAGATATGGAGATGTTGAAAGAACATGAAATTAGTTGCCGAAATTGTGTCACTTTTTTTATTTCTTATGACACTGTAAAAAACTCAAAAACTCCTATTTAGATAGAAAACAAAAGTGAAGGAAAATTATGAATATTTTTTAATGTAATTGACTATAATATGGAGTAGACTAGGAATTTAAATTTTCTGCTGTGGCTTTTTATATTACTTGTTCTGAATTAATTTTCCTGAAGGAATATTTGAAAATAATTAGCACATTTAAATTATCTAGGCTTGTATATTAATTAGCTCTTGATTTTTCCTAATAAAAAATTCCTAGTGAATTTGAAACATGACTAGATCTGTATATTGTATAAAACTCTTGAATCAGAACAAATCTAGATCAATTTTTGTCTAAAATAAAGCTGAGCATAATGGCTCATTTGAGGTGAGTCGTCTCTCTGCAGCCTGCTAACACAACCACTGACAGAGGCTCGCTCGGTTTTGTGCGCATGTGTACGTGACCACAAGGGGTTAGAAGTCTCAGGTTCTCTCAATTCTCTGAGCATGTGGTGGCCAGGCCAGAGCCAGGCAGAGCCATGTTAATTTCCCAGAAGGTTTCAAAGAATCATCTTTTGAAAAGGGGAAGTTTGGGCTCATAAAAACCAGGATAACCTCTAGCAGTCACACGGCGAAGAATAGAAACAAATGACTCCTGACTGGTTCTACGTTGTGGCCGGGGCTTTCTCTAGCCCAATCAGACCGCTTCGTTTCTCTTTATTCCAAAGGAGAAGCCGTTCCCATAAAGTCCTGGGCAAGGTGAGGGCAGCACAGCTGTGCCAAGCGCTCATCTGTGTTCTCTTTGACGTTCAGCTCGTGGAGGGGCTTTGCGAGGATCACAAGGCTTTGGTGCCAGAAGCTCGTGGGTGTGGATTCCTGTTTTTGCCACTTACATGAAAGGAGAGCTCGGGAAACTGGGGTTCCCCCTCCGAGCCTCCGTTTCAGCATGCTAAGGAAGGTAACTAAAGCCTGCCCCATGGCTGCGATGGCTAGCTATGACAAGGTTTGTGCCGAGCGCCCGGCACACGGTGGTACTGAATAAATACGTAGGGGTGTCTGGATTACCCTCTTCAAATCAGTTCCTCACTTTGACCTCCTGAAATCTTACCTCTTTTATTAGTAGATTCTTGCAAGTTGGGCCAGATGACTGATACAGGTTTTGTGTAAAGGCAAAGGAGATTTTAAATAAACTATCTACTAGCTGTGTAACAAATTATCCCCAAACTTATCATTTAAAACAGCTATTTTGTTGTGCTCACAGATTCTATGGGTCAGGGATCTGAAAAGAGCACGCAGGGTTGGCTTGTCTCTGCTCTGTGATGTCTGCAGCCTCAGCTGGAGAGCTCAAAGGCTGGGAGTGGCTCCCTAGCTGGGGAAAGAAATCATCAGAGGTGTCCTCACTCCTAGTCTGAGCTGTCAGTTTTCTTCAACCTAGGAAACCTCCACATGGCTTGGGCTTCCTCACACTATGGCAACCCCATAGTTCTTATATGGCAACTTAGGGGTTGAAGGCAAGTTTCCCAAGAGAACCAGACAAAAACTGTGCCACTTTTTAGGTCCTAACCTTGGAAGTCACATAGCATCACTTCTGATGTTGTCCAAAGTCCTTCTCGATTCAAGGAGAGGGAACATAGACTCTTATCTTTTGATGAGAAGAATGTCAAAGTCCTATAGGAGATACTGCTGTGCCTTCTTTGGAAAATACACTCTGCAGTAGGAGTGAATCAACAGTAAATCCTTTAAAAATTTTTTTGATTGGATCTGGCAGGAATGTGGAAGATGGACTTGAGAAGCATCACTAGAGGGTCATTGCCAAGGTGATTCAGGTGGAAACAATGAAGGACTGGAAAAAGCACGACAGAGAGAATGGAGGGAAGGAGACTGCTGTAAGAGTTGGCTTTGGGATAGACTCCATCTCCTGCAGGCAAGGAGGGAGAAGATGCAAAGGAGAAGGGAAAGCCAAGAGGCTCTGAGAGTTTGGACCTGGGTGTCCAGACGGGTGGGATCACCATTATCTGAAGGAGGAAAGTAACAAGAAAAAGCAGGAACCATCTTTTCCTTCTTTATTCATCACACACTTGCCCTTTGCCAACAACTCATGTAAGTGCAGTCTCAATGTATTTTACATGCCTGTCTTTTGCTTTTCATGGATCCACATGTTAGCTCAGATCCTGAAGCCTCAGTGAGTCTCTAAAGGGCTGGGGTGATGACTCTTTAGGAGATGGGCTGTGACAAAATAAGGCCAATTATAAATCTGATTTTGGGTCAGAATCTTGTGTTATGCTCCAAGCTTTACCTACATAACTGAAAATTCTGGAAGAAACATTTGCACATATGTAGCTTCTGCAAAATGTTTCAATACTATCGTGAGAAGGTATGCTCTAAAGGTTGTCTGGTGAAGGGTCAGATAATCCTTGTCAACTCAGACAATCCTTGAGTTTCCTTTTTTATGACATTATCTGTCCTTGGAGGTCAGGCCTTAAATATTCATATTTGATCACATTCTCCTTCAGTTCACTGGCAGTATATCCTCTCCCACCTTGAGTCCTGCTGCCCGTGGCACAGAGGTGGTTCAGGGGTGGGGTTTAACTTCACCGCACAGAATTTTGGGTTCACAAGAGATGTTACTATGATGTTATCAGCCCATTAAAAATATTGGAAATGAATCCTATTGTTTTCCTAATGGCACTTAGAGAAGCTATGCAGTTATGCCAATGAAACTGCCATTGCTTCAACCTTTCAGGAACTGGCCTTTAGGAATTGCTTTGAGAGTGACTTCATGAGCCATCATCACTCTATACCTAGTTTTTGACCCCAAATTGCATTACCTATTGTATAGGTCAGGACTTTTATTTGCAAGTGGCAGGTATTAACTCAACTACAAGAAAAAGCAAATTCATCGGCCCACATAACTGGAGCGGCTTTGGCGTCAGGTGTGACTGGATTCAGTTTGAACTAGATTCAGTTCAGATGGAGTCATCAGGCCTCCCTCCCCCTCCCCTTTTCACTTATGCCTGGAGGATCAACTCATTCTCCATCACTGCAGATGAGCTTCTTGCTAGCAGCAGCGAAAATGGCTACGGAAATCCCAAGGGCATGGCATCCAAGTTTAGTAGCCTCAGGGAAGAAAGCCTGCTCCCCGCCCTGCCCTTGTTCATGCATCATTCCTGCGGAAGGACTCTGTCCTAGACTGAGCCATGTGCCCATTGCTACGGCTAGGACGGAAAGATGTGTTACTAGAAGAAAGAAGAGGGAAAAGCACATGCTCTATGCAGACAAAAATAGTAGTGGCCAGTGGCTACCTCACCTCAGCCTGGGCACCACTTAACCTTTGTTTCCAAAACCTGCCCTGATTGCTTGTTAGCAATGCAGAATCTTATCCCCCTGCCCAGCCCTCCTGAGTCAGAGCCTGCATTTTAACAAGATCCTCAGGTGACTCTGGTGTACACTGAAGTTTGGGGAAAGCCGAGCTAAAAGAAAAGGTGGCGCTTTGATTCTAAACTTTAGAACCTAAAGGAACTTTCCTAGGAAGAGATAGAGAAGGTTCTGAGCATGGCAGCAGGATTGGGGCTCCACAAGGACATCCCAGAGCTGGGCCAAGGTCAGAGCTGGGCTGAGTGGTGATGCTGGTTCTGCGGAGCCACTGAACAGGAGCTCCTTAGCTCCCTCCAGAGGGTCCCGGGGAGCCGGGAGGGCCAAGCCTGGGGCGGTGCTGCCAGTGGCTTCCACTGCCTAGAGAAGAAGGCGTCGGACCAGGGAAGTCTATTCCCAGGGCTAGTATAATGCAGGCAAAAGGTGAACGACGTCTCCAGTTTTTTTTTTTTTTAATGAACCTCTTCTATAGACTTTCATTAGGGTGATTCTGAAATTTGGGTCCATCTAGTTGCAGAGCCACTTCATGCATAAGAATCTGAGCAAAGGGTTAGATTAGGAAATGAGCCACATTCTCCCTTCACGCAATCAGTTCTCTTCTCTTTCATTTTTCAAGTGGAGTGCTCCTGTAACAAGGGCTGCAGGAGTGGAAGCCAGTGGGGGTCTAACCAGATGGGAAGGTCTGGGGGCTAAGCCTGGACTGGCACCTGAAATGGCTCCTTTGAAAACTACGCTGGGCCGTGACAGGGCTCCAGTCCGAAGCGCTGGGGGCAGACTATCCCTGGGGCGCGTCTGTGAAGACACCACCCCTCACGGCTGGGGGTCTGCTGCCCCAGCCACTCCGAAGCCAAAGACTCCCAGATCTGTGTCTTTAGTCCTGAGCTCTTTTCCATAGCCAGGACTCCGATTTCCCAGTCCAGTGGACCAGTCACTGGGTGCTGGCTGAGCCCCAGTCGCAGGCACCTTACGTTTACCTCCTCTGTGGACTCCAGTCGGTTTTGCTCAGCGAGCGTTCCCGAAGGCCTGGAAGAGAGGTTTGGGGCTGCTTGTTTGTTGGCGGCTGTTCCTCTCGACGCCTTGCCCAAGCAGGACTCTCCCCTTGGGGTGGTCTGCGGCTTACGCACCTCTGCCCCCTCCTGAAAGCGTCCTGGGCTCCAAGGCCCAGGCTGGGGGTTCCTGGCATTGTCCTGTCCTCTCTGCAGAACCCCAAGAGGGCAGGGACGGTTCTCATCTTCCCGTCTCACAAGGCCTCTGGCAACAGTTCCCCTCAGCTGTGTGACCGAGGTAGGCGACCTACCCCAGCGCCGCTGGGTAACACCCAGGCTCCTACCAGCTGGCTCAGTGCAATGTCCTGCCCATAGATCCCGGTTAATGCAGTTTTACTCTTCTCTGCCCCGTGCATTTTAGGTGCTTGATAAATATTCCTGAGTGGATGAGTTACTTAATAAAGACATACACTGGGTAGCTCCTCGTCCGAGGCGCTGACCGGCCTGTTGATGACTGTCTCACTGATGCCCATGGCATGACACCCCCGGGTCACAGTTGCCCTTTACTACTGTGTCCTTTGCTACTAAAGGACAGCTGTGACCCAGGGGTGTCTCTCCCTCTTGGGTATTGTTCAGGGCTTAAGGAAGGATAAAAGAGCAAGTCAGCCTAGGTGAGCACTGGCTGTTATTCTTTTAACCTTTGCAGGCCTCCCAGAAGATAAAGGGTATTCCGTTGTCCATTTAGTTTGCATTTCTCTGATTACCCGTGATTTGAAGCACTTGTGAAAGGGCCACCGAAATGGGCTTTTACAACCACTTGAACATTGCTGAGCACTTCTGTGACACACCACAGGATCTAGAATGGCTGGGAACGGGGGCTAATGAGGCCAGATTTCCAAAACAGCCCTCCCCCCACTGGTTGTGAGGCCACGCGGAGTCTAGCAGGTCAACTGTGTGGCCGAGGGAAGGGGGACTTCCTCAGGCTGTGCTCACAGGAGCCTCTGCCCTGGCCCCCTGTGCTTGGCACCCCTGCCCTCGGCCCTCCACAGAGCCGCCCCTCCGCAGGACTCTCTCTCCTTGGCCCTGGCCGATGGCCAAGGTCCTGGGCATCTGAGGGAACCAGCTAACGTGTCTTTCTTACCCAGAGTCCGCACGTAGCCCCTCAAGGGCCGGGGAATGAGCTACCCCTTCCCTCAGCCTGTGGAGCCCCTCTCCCTGGCTCACCCCACCTGCTGCCACAGAGCCTGGCCTAGCCTTGGCTCCCCGGAGCAGCCTTCAGGACACAGGGCCTGGCCATGCAGTCCCCGACGGTGGCTGCCATCAGCCCAGTGCTGTCCTTGACCTACTACTCTTCAAGGCGCTTACTGTACAGAAAATCAATCAATGGACATTTATCAAGTGTCTGTTAGGTGGCAGACACTGGCTTGGCATCCAAGAAAAGCACAAAAAATGAAGGAACAACTGAAATTTACCTTTCTCTCACATAGGGAGGGAACCACCAGAATGTAATCAATTCTGTGAAGGAGAGCGAAGTGTGGCCAGCATCTTGACACACCTTTGTAAGAGAAGCGCCGTGTCCTCAGCCACCGGGGTGGCTGGACATAATAATTGCGTGCCTGCAGCACCCCTTCTGCACTTGGGCCCGTTACCCCTGGGTCTGAGCTCCCTCCGTAGTAAAAGGCGGATCCGAGCAGCTACTTTACCGCAAGGGCTGCTGTAGGGTGAAAGGATGTAATCTACGAGACACACTTAGAGTGGCCTGGAGCATGGCGAAGGCTCTGGGAATGCTTGTTCCAGTCGCCAGGACCCTCCCTTCTGGCCCAGGATGATGGGAGTTTAAATGGGGAGGGTGAGGAAAGGGTACTGCCCGCAGGAGAGGAGGGTGACAACGCCCTGAGGCAGGGGCCCAGGAGCCTCCGGGCAGGGTCCATCCAGGAGGTTTATGTTTTTTTTTGGTGTGAAAATGTTCAAACAAACAAAAAAAAGTAGAGGGAAAAGTAAATGGACGACTTAGCAACCCATTTCCTGGATATAACAATTGTTGACATTTTACCATATTTATATTAAAAAAAAAATTTTTTTTTTTTTTGCTAAAGTGTCTTAAAGTAAATTACAAATATCATTACTCTTCACTCCTAAATGCATCATCGTGTCTCTTTAAAAGTCAGGACATTTTCTTCCAGAGTCACAGCACCGTCATCCCACCTAGGAAGTGACCAGCAATTCCCGATCATCTCCATGCAGGCATCTTGGAGTGTTTTGAATGGTCCTTTTGAGTTCAAGATCCATTATGCTGGGGCAGAGACTATTTTGAGGGCAAGATATGAGCTGCCGCATGTAGGAGAGAAAGTTCCAGATGTTAGGATAGGGAGGGGAATGTATCGGCTGGCCAATATCCCTCTGGAGGAAGTTTACCCCCCACATCCAGGGGCAAGCACAGCCTGGTCTGAGATCCTTTGTATGAATCCACTTATTACAATTTGCTTCTTTCTAAAGGAGGAAAACATGTTTTTGAAGGCTGCTTGACAGACAAGGAGGATATTAATAAATGACATGCAAATTTCTTAATTTCACTTTGGCTGGATATGTGATTGCTACTTCTGAAATGCAGGCTGGTGTTGGAACTTTGCTTTTTCAAACAGATTTCTTGAGCTCTGAGTCCGGGCTGGGTTGCGGGGCTGAGCCTGGCTGGTGGCCGGGGGGCAGGGTCATTCTGGCCTAAGAACACAAGGCCAAGGACACAGCTGAAAGAAAATTGGGCCTAAAAAAAAAGTTGAGGGGTTAATTTTGAGTCTGTTTCTTGGGTGGATTTTCTGCAAATGTTTGATGGAAAAGCTGCTTAAAGTTCTTTTTATAGCTCTACTGCTCACACAGGAGAAGACAATCTCATTGATCGGGCTTTTTACACTTAGCTGTTAGTCGCTGCCTCTTTCTCCTGCGATGCCCTGGTGAATGGGTGGAGCCGCCCTCCAGGGTCCCAGCTTGAGTACTTTGGCCTGCTCAGCTCAACCTCCTCCCCTCTCCCGCTCCTGGCTACGAGCTATGGAGGGTGGGAGCTCCACAGCCTATGGTGAGGATTAAGGACCTGGACTTCGCTGCTCATTGGTGGTTCTACCTGTTCAAGGACATAGAGGAGCTCTTTCAAATGTGCCATTCCCCTATATTTATACCCCTGAGAGGATATTTGCATTGGACCTCGAAAAGATTGTCTTTCCCCAAGAATTAGTGAATCACCTTCTTAGTGAAGATGAACAGGAGATACAAACGGGGGCAAACGTTCAGACAAGACGGCTATTTGTCCCCTGCCGGCTGCTCTGAACTGCCTGGATTATTGAGCTGTGGAGGGAAGTCACCTTTCACCTTCCCTGGTTCAGTAGCTACCTTTTCTTTCACCTATGGATTTTGTATACTTAGGATAACAAACCACAGTATCCCAGCTTCAAGATGGATAAATGACGGGTAACGTAGAGAGGCGTTTATATAAGATCCAAAGGTCAGAACTAAGCATAGGCCAGATATAATTTGATTGCATAAAGCTATTATTTTAAAGAGAGCCTGTAGTGGGATTTATAAGTAATACTGTACAGTCTTACTGTACAAATTAATTAATACCACCAGCCATTAGCAGGTCGCGCACTTTGAATAATTTGTAAAATAGTGTCTTTAGATGCCACTAATGACTCAAAGATGTGAATATTGAACCTTAACCCGTAGCCTAGTGACATTGAGAGGCCTACTGAGCCAACGGGTCCTAGGAAGAGCCCTTCTCCAACACGAGGGTGATGAGTAAACACCAGGGCATACTTCTAGATGTGCTTTAAGCAGTGATCAGATAAGTGGAAGTTTTTCAAAAGGTTGAGAAGTGGGAGAAGGTGCAGAAAGGATTTAAGCAGCCTTTGTATCCCATTCAAATGGGAAAGAAGAAAGATATATGATAGGGCAAGGGAATCTCTTCTAGCTACATATTCAAATACGAGCCACCTTATTGATAATGTGTGATGACCCCATTAGGCACCTTAGCATGGAATTACAGAAAACAGCTACAATCTCATTCTTTCCGTCAATCAAGGCCACAGGCATCGACTTGAGACTCAGTCGTCTTCATTCAGAGGCTGTGTTACTGTCGCACAGGTTGACTGTAAGCCCAGGGGACCCACCATTCAAATTGATTTGGTAGACTGGATCCTCACTTTGTCACAGGGACAAACATTCCTTGCCAGGTCCAAGCCACTGTGAAAGATGCTGCCAATTGTTCCGCCAACAACTCTGTCCTCCTCAGGCTCCCTTAATAGAGAGACGCAATTTCATCGGGGAGAGCAACGTGCTGACGACAACGCCTCGTTTCTCAGCCTCCATCACAGCTAGTGGAATCTATGTAACATAGTTCTGGCCAAGGAGATGTGGGAAGAAGTTCTTCGGGAGGGTGAGCTTTTGAAATAAAAAGGCAACGCTTTCCCAAGAGAAAGCTCTCTTTCCCCTTTGCTCTTCCCCTCTGGCATGCAGATGTCAACAAACGCAGGTGACATCCAGCAAGTGGGCAGGAAAGTCTGAGCTGCTAAGAATGGAGATAGGAGCAGAAGGATGGGAAGGAACATCCAGTCGCTGTACCTGCCCTGGACTGCAGCCTCCAGACTTATTGTTTATGAGACAAACAAAGCCCTAGAGCAACGTTTTCTGTTGCTTGTGGGCAAATGCATTCTTAAGGGACACTGAGCCAAAGAAAGACTTGCATTTAGCAACTCATTAGCTGCTGCTTCTGGAAAGCAGCACATTTTCATTGTAAAAATCCAGTTTAAAGGAAACTTTTTCTGTCTCTTTCTTTCTTTTTGGTTCAGGTGTTTCAAAATATCAATAATCTTTCCAGGGTGTGAGGATCAACACTTCTTTGCTTTTGACAACGTGTTACTGCCACCCTTATATTATCACCATCTTAATGAAAAACGAAAATTGACTGCACTATTTCTGCTTAGTTTCTTTGCTCTCTCCATTGCTGCCAAAGCCCTTCTGTATTGGCTGTTGAATAATCCAACTCCCTAAAACAGGTCATATGATTTAGTTTACAAAGCATGACTTTGGCCACATGCCTGATGGAGGAGAAGCACACAGGACAGCATTGGATGTGTTTTGTAGTTTTCAGAGAAGCTTTACCATCCACCAAGGAAATCTGCTGCCTGAGTTGCCCAACCACACCTTCAGTTACACTCCAGTGGAATGATTATTCATGTCAAAGTTTATGATAACTTACCTGACTTATTCCCCAGTGTAAATGGGTCAAAGGCAGCCTTTTCAACCTAAACAACAAAAGCAGGTTGAAGGGTGAAGAAGAGAACTAGAAAATTGACCAGAATGTTTTTCTGGACACCCAATAAAGTTTTCCATCTTTATTAGCTGTGAGAATAACTGCAAAGTGGAAAGAGTATTACCTGAGGGTGGAGTAATTGACTGCTCCTAAGTTAGTCATACCACACAGCACGGTGCTCGGTGCTCGGCACGGGCCGTAAGGCTGCCAGGGCTGAGGCTGCCGGCCAACGTGTGCTGTGTCTTGGCATCCGTCAGCAGTGTCAGCTCTCAGTGTCAAGGTGGCTCACCTGGGTCACAAGGGCTTAACAGGTTTTGCAGGTCCCAAAAAGCCAGATCAGAGAACAGAAGCCAAGAAGCACGAATCCTTAGTCCAAGGGGTCAAGGGCATGTCCAAGATATCTGTAGGACCTCAGCAAGCATTGGAGGAATATTGAGGCGGCAAAGTTTTCTAGAGTCTGCAGGCTTGTTGAACGATGCTAACACCTTTCTCATAAGTCGATTTGAAGCTTCCCTGACTAGCACTTCCTGGCATCCCTAGGCAGGGAACCTTCCACAATTGGCAGGGGACTAGCAGAGAATGTGAAAGTCCGTACAGGCCTTGGTTTGGAGCCACTGTCACCTCTCGCTGCTCTGAGAGGCCCTGGTGATAGAAACACCAGGAGTCTACACTGGAGAACTGGAGAGCCACAGATTGGACCTGGAGTGTCTTCTTGGAGCATTAATTTTTCTTGCTGATAAGGAAAACACACACACACACACAAATGCATTTTTACACTTAAACAATCTATTGCAGAGTACAAGGAAAAATGTGTATGAATTTTCAAGATAAACACAAGTCTTCATAACTTTTGGTGGGTTATGTTAGGAACTAAGCACCTAAGAAGTGTGTATTCACTCTTTTCTCTGCCAGTAGCAGTGCTCTGGTGGAAAAGTTTTGAAAAACAGTAAATATGTGAAAATGCTTTGTGAAGTGCAGAACTCTACATAGCTGTTAGTTATCTTAGATTAGCATCTCCTGAGGGCAGGATATTTTGGTGAACAACTTTTAAGATATGTTGCATATGTACAACAGAGATGTGTGGATTCTCTCCTCTCTTTCTCTCTCTCTCTCTCTCTTTTTTTTTTTTTAAGGAGATACTGGGGATTGAACCCGGGACCTTGTATATGTGAAGCAGGCACTCAACCACTGAACTACACCTGCTCTGCATGTGGATTCTCTTTTACATAAAGGAGATCATATTTGTATGTGTGCTTCTATAATGTGTAGGAGATGTTAAAAATTTTCCAATCAGGAGATTTCTAGGAAGATGGAGGATTAGAGAGGCAGAGGGATCACTTCTCTCCCAGAAAAAATAGCTAGAGGACAGGCAGAGACTGCCTGGATGGCTGCTCTGGGGCTCAGGACACAAGGGGAAAGTGAGACACCACCCAGAGGAGAGAGGGGTGAAGGAAAGGAGTCTCAGCTGGCTGGAAAAGCCCATGAGTAGAGCTGCAGAAGCAGAAGTGGGAGCCCATCCCCCACCTATGGAGCAAATAGCAGACTGTGGGCGGAGGGGTTGCAGGGTCCTCTTCCCCAAGAAAGGGGAGGAGGGGAGACACAGCCTACAGCAAATTCAGATTTTGGCCAGGGAACTTGGTCTGCTGATTTGGAGGCTCACACACCTCCAGACTGGTGGGCCTGGACATTGTTTGCACTGAGATCCCACAGGGAGCTAAGGATTATTTGCCTGCTCAAACACCCTCCCTACTGCCCCAGCCTGGTTGCTGAGGAAGCAGAGAGAGGGAGGGTGCAGCGACCAAGGGTGGAGAACAGCTTCTGAGAAAGTTTGTTTGTGAGGCTTGGCCCGCCCTGGGGACATTGCTTCTGCACTGCCCGCCTGCCCCAGGAGTTACATTGAATGCACGCCCCACCCCAACACCTGGGGTCTGAGCTGAGAGGTCTACCAAAGAGCATCATCTGCTGGCCAGACCAGAAAAGTGCATGAGAAGGGAAAAATAATAATAAATAAAAGAGGCAAGCAGGGGCCTTTACTGCCACCCTCTCCAAGCCTTGGAAACTGGCCTGCACCCCATTATTGGGTCCTTGACCTTGGTTTGAGCAGTTGAACAGCAGCAACCCTAAATATCTAGAACAAGATGAATCAAGAGTCAAAGAACAGTGGTAACACACAGCTACTTAACAGCAAATCCCTAGGCAAGAGAGAAACAGCATCAGAGTAAACTCAGCATCAGAATCAGATGCCTAGACATCAGCAAAACATTATGAGCCACACAAAGAAAAAGGAAGATATGACTCAGGCAAAGGAGCAAATCAAAGCTCCAGATGAGACACAGGACTTGAAACAGCTAATCAATGAGGTTCTTACAAATCTCCTAAATCAAATCATGGCATTGAAGGATGACATGGCTAAAGAAATAAAAGACATTAAGAAGACACTGAGTGAGCACAAAGGAAAATTTGAAATCGTGGATAGAGAAATAACAGAGCTTATGGGAATGAAAGACACAATAAGTGAGATTAAAAAAATACAATAGAGGCACACAACAGCAGATTTGAATCATGGAAGAAAGAATCAGCAATGTAGGGAAAAGAACAACTGAAATTGAAAAGAGAGAAGAACAGAGAGAGAAAAGAATGGAAAAAATTAGCAGGAGCTCAGGGGTTGAGTGATAACAAGAAGCACACCACCACCACCACCACCACACACACACACACACACACACACACACACACAAAAGCACACCAACATATGTGTTATGGGAGTTCCAGAAGGAGATGAGAAGGGAAAAGGGGCAGAAAGAGTATTTGAGGAAATAATGGCAGAAAATTTCCCAACTCTCATGAAAGACATGGATATATGTATAAGGAAGCACAGTATACTCCAATTAGAATAAATCCAAATAAACCTACCCAAGACACATAATATGCAGAATGCCAAATGCCAAAGATAAAGAGAAAATTCTGAAAGCAGCAAGGGAAAAGTGAAACATCACATACAAGGGACATCCAATAAGACTTAGGGCAGATTCCTCTTCAGAAACCCTGGAGGCAATAAAACAGTGATATGATCTAATTACAGTACTGAAAGAGAAAAACTGCCAGCCAAGAATTCTTTGCCTGGCAAAATTGTCCTTAAAATATTCACAGATAAAGAGAAACTAGGAGAGTTCATAAACAAGAACCCAGCTTTGCAGGAAACATTAAAGGGATTTCTGCAGCCAGAAAAGAAAAGACAAGAGAGAGAGGCTTTGAGGAGAGTGAAGAAGTAAAGACTATCAGAAAGGGTAACCAAAAAGGCAAAAATATGGACAAAAATAAGATATGATATGAAAGCCAAAGGATAATTTGGCTGAAGTAAGTAATGCCTTTACAATAATAACACTGAATCTTAATGGATTAAGCTCCCCAATCAAAAGACAGAAAGGATATGAAAACATGAGCCATCCATATGCTGTCTGCAGGAGACTCACCTTAGACCCAAGTATGCAAAGAGACTGAAAGTGAAAGTTTAGAAAAAGATATTTCACAAAAATAGTAACCAAAAGAGAGCACGAGTGTCAGACAAAACAGACTTTAAATGCCAAAAAGTGATAAGAGATGCAGAAGGCCATTATACAGTAATAAAAAGAAGAAGTAACAGTCATAAGTATCTATGCACCTAACTAGGGTGCCCCAAATGCATGAGGCAAACTCTGGCAAAACTGAAAGGAGAAATAGATGTCTCTAAAATAATAGTTGGAGATTTCAATACACCTTTCTCATCATAGTATAGAACATCTGGGCAGAGGATCAATTTAAAAACATAGAACTTGAATAATATGATAAATGAACTAAAACTGACAGATATATACAGCACCCCAAAACAGCAAGTTATACATTATTCTCAAGTGTTCATGGATCTTTTTCCAGGATAGACGACATGATAGGCCACAACACGGCTTTCAATAAATTCAAGAAGATTGAAATTATACAAAGCACCTTCTCAGATCATAATGGAATGAAGCTGGAAATCAATAGTAGGTGTGAAACGGGGAAATTTGCAACTTATGGAGGCTAAACACACTCTTTAAACAGTCAGTGGGCCAAAGAAGAAATTGCAAGAGAAATTGGTAGACATCTTGAGACAAATGAAAATGAAAACACAACATATCAAAACTTATGGGATACACCAAAGGCAGTGCCGAGAGGGAAATTTATAGCCTTAAATGCCTATATTAAAAAAGAAGAGCTAGGGGGTCGGATGTGGCTCAACTGGTTGGGCGTCCGTCTCCCATATGGAGCGACCTGGGTTCGATCCCCGGGACCTCCCGGTAAAATAAAAAAATAATAATAATAAAAAAAAAGAAGAGCTAAAATCAAAGACCTAACTGAACAACTGGAGAAACTAGAAAAAGAACAGCAAACCAAGGCCAAAGCAAGCAGAAAGAAAGAAATAACAGATCAGAGCAGAAATAATGAAATTGAGAACAACAACAACAAAATAGAGAAAACCAACAAAACCAAAAGCTGGTCCTTTGAGAAGATCATTAAAATTGACAAACCCTTAGCAAGGCTAACAAAGGAAAGAAAGAGAGAAGATGCAAATAAAATCAGGAATGAAAGGGGGGGCATTACGACTGACCCCACAGAAATAAAATTAAAAAAAATCATAAGAGGATATGAGAAAATGTATGCCAACAAATTAGAAAACCTAGATGAAATGGACAAATTCCTAGAAATGCACAAACAACCTACACTGATTCTACAAGAAATACAGGAGCTCAACAAACCAATCACAAGCAAAAAAAATGAATCAGTCATCAAAAATCTTCCAACAGAGAAAAGTCCAGGACCAGATGGCTTCACAGGTGAATTTTACCAGGCATTCTGAGAATTAATACCAAGCTTGTTTAAACTCTTCCAAAAAATTGAAGAGAAGGGAAAATTACCTGACATATTTTATGAAGCCAACATCACTCTAATACCAAAGCCTGATAAAGATACTACGAGAAAATTACAGATCAATCTCTCTAATGAACATGGATGCAAAAATTCTCAACAAAATACTTACAAATAAAATCTATCAGCATACAAAATAATTATGCATCACGATCAAGTGGGTTTTATTCCTGGTATGCAAGGGTGGTTCAACATAAGAAATTAAAGTAATATACCACATTAACAAATTGATGGGGAGAAAACCACATGATCATCTTGATTGATGCAGAAAAGGTATTTGACAAAATCCAGCATCCTTTCTTGATGAAAATGCTTCAAAATATAGGTATAACAAAAGAAGAAACAAAGAAAAAATATATATATAGGTATAGAAGGAAATTCCTCAACATAATAAAAGGCATATATAAAAATCCCATAGCCAACATTACACTCATTGGGGAGAGGTTGAAAGCTTTCCCTATAAGATCAGGAACAAGAAAAGGATGCCCACTGTCAACATTGTTATTGAACATTGTGCTAGAAATTCTAGCTAGAGCAATTAGGCAAGAAAAAGAAAAGGGATCCAAAATGGAAAAGAGGAAGTAAAATTCTCACTATTCGCAGATGACATGATCCTATATTTAGAAAATCCTGGAATATCTACAACAAAGCTACTTGAGCTAATAAATGAGTTCAGCAAAGTGGCAAGATACAAGATCATATGCAATATTAAGTAGTGTTTCTATAGACTAGTAATGAGCAAGCTGAGGAGGAAATCACACATCTGACAAGGGTCTAATATCCATGATATATAAACAGATCCTACAACTCAACAATGAAAAGACAAATGACCCGATTTAAAAATGGACAAAAGACCTGAAAAGACATTTGTCTAAAGAAGAAAGACAAATGGTGAAAAAAACACATGAAAAAAATGTTCAATATCACTGGCTATTAGGGTAATGCAAATCAATGCTACAATGAGATATCATTTCACACTTATCAGAATGGCCATTAATAAAAAGACAGAAAACCACAAGTGTTGGAGAAGATGTGGAGAGGTAGGAACACCTATTCACTGTTGGTGGGAATGTAGAATGGTACAGCCACTGTGGAGTACTGTTTGGCAGTTCCTAAGGAAAGAATATAGACTTCCCATGTGGCCCTGCAATGCCACTACTGGGTGTATACCCAGAAGAACTAAGAGCAGTGACACAAACAGACATCAGCACACCGATGTCATAGTGACACTGTCCACAATTGCTAAAAGTGGAAACAACCCAGGTGTCCATCAACTGACAAATGGATAAACAAACTGTGGAATATACACACAATGGAATATTATTCTGCTGTAAGAAGGAATGAAGTCGTGGAGCATATGACAACGTGGATGAACCTGGAGGACATTATGTTGAGTGAAGCAAGCCAGGCACAAAAGGACACATAGTGTATGATTTTGATACCATGAACTAAATTTAATGAGCAAACCCATGGAGTTAATAGCTAGAATATAAGTCACCAGAGAAAAGAATGTGGTTAGGGAATGGAAAGCTGAGGTTTAATCTGTGCAGAATTGGTAAAAAGTTGTTTGGAAATGTTTGGAAATGAATAGAAATGGTGACAGCACATCATAGGATTTGTAATCAGTAGCACTAACATATGGGTATGATCATAGTTTGTTTTTTTCGTAATTAAAATGCTCTGATATTGATTGAAATGATGAATGCACATCTTGGTGATTATACCAATGCCATGGATTGTACACTTTAGATAAACTGTATGGTTTATGAACAAAAAAATAATAGGGTGGGTTGGGGGGGGGATAAACCAAATGTAAGATATGGACTATAGTTAGTAGTAATACTTTGACGATGCTCTTTTATGATTTGTTAGAAATGTTTCACAGCAATGCAGGGTGTTGGTGGTGGGGTGACGTGTGGGAGCCTGTGTGATGTTATACATGTTTGTCTTGTAAGTTCACAACTTTTACATACACTTATTGTTTATGTATGTTCATGCATGAATGATATACTTCAATAAACTGTTTTTAAAATGAGAAAAAAATTCCCAGTTTGCCTTAAACGGACTCAGATGACCATCTCCTGACCTGACTCATAGCGAACAAGGCCACACAGCGCCGTGAATAAATCCTTCTACCTTCGCCAGGAAGAATGAGGGCCACCTCCCTCTTTTGTAACAACAAAAACAGGACTTGTAGGTGCTGAACAAAGGATTTTTGGTTGTGTTTTTGCAAGGCTGGAAGTTCAAATGCCACTGTCCTCCAGGTCAAAAGGCCGTGCACGGGTAAAAAGTGCTCTTGAGCCTTTTCGGACCGGCCAGAAGCGCCACTTTGCCGTGCCTTGCCTTTTCCCACCGTCACTGCCGGTCTCCCGCGAGCCTCCAGTGGTGGGATGAGATTCCTGGGGCTGAACCTGGAGTCCATCTGCCGGTGCTGACGTCCTGGACGTGACAGGAGCCTGCTGGGGTGGCTGCGCGCCAAGAGCCGCCAGCAGCAGGAGGTGCCTGGCGCGGTGCAGTGAGCTGTGGTGACAGGCCGGCCGCCCGCCCCGCACCTGCCCGGCCGAGGGGGCGCGGCCCACACCTGTCCACCACGCACTGCCAGGCCAGGGGGAGGGCGCCCTGCCTGCTGGGCCTCACACACGCTCCCCCTCCGTCGCCCTCTTCCCTGGCTTCCCTCTCCGCACCCAAACTCTTTCTCACACACAGACGCTGCCTGGCTACCCCTAGGTCCATGCATGGGAATTTGGGGTGCCAGCCTTCCTTTGAGCAAATGTTCGTTAAAAGTGTGGGAGGTGGGCAATATGGGAATCCCAGTGGGTTCCGTGTAATATTTTAGGTAATCTAAGCACCTCTTAAAATATATGTATATATATATAAAAAAAAAAAAAAAAAAAAAAAAAAAAAGTGGGTCCTCTGAGACAAGGGAGGGGGCCGGTGCGCTAACTCCAAGAGCCCAGAAACGGTGACGTGTGCGCTGCGATTCGGCCGCCGGCTTTTGAGCCCGCGTAGACGGTGTCAGAGCTCCTCCATCTGTGAGTAAGGCCCTGGCGCTTACTAAGGCCTCGCCAGCGCGCCACAGCTGGGTGGCTGCTGGGAACGCCTCCTGAGGGCCGGCCCCGCCAGGACCCAGGCTGCTCGCTGCTGGGAACTCGGTTGCTGCCAGTTGTGCCAATTGACCTCCTCCAGCGGAAGGGCTTGTTCCCAGGTGGCCACTCTACCTGCCGCTCGTGGCCACGAGGCAGGGCCTAACCCAGCAGCTCTGGCTCCGCGCAGCCTGCCTGAGGCCTGGCCACGCCTGCGCTGGCTCTCAGGGCTGCCCTCTCTAGCACCCCCTTCCCCCCTTTTTGTTCTCTGTGACAGCCTAGCCTTAAAGCTCGGGCTAGGACTTAGGCCGTGTGAGGCCAGCACTGCGCACTCTTAGTGGCGAAAGCCGTATTAGGGGCGGTGTAGCCTAAGAACATGGCATCTAAAATGAGGCAGAAACGGGTTCGAAGTCCAGCTCTGTCACTAGCCCCCCCACCAAGATTTCTAGCCTCCTTGGACCTCAGTTTCCTGACCTGTAAAGCACGGCCCCTACGGGTTCTTACAGTTAAACTAGGTAACATTTATAAAGCACATGGTAGACACTGCGTCAACATCAGCTATTGTTAATATTGTTAACAGTTTTAGTGATTTACTATTACTTTCATCAGTAACTTTAGCAATAGCCTTAATATTAATAAAACTCCGTGAGTCTGGTTATAACAAGGAAGCGTGACATGGGTGACAGCTTTTGACCTACAGAACAGGAAGCCGTAGCTGTGTACCCTGTGCCCACGGGCAGCATAGCTTACTTCTTTCAGGTGGGTATAGAGAAGGGCGAGGGCAATGCCCTGGACTCCGGCAAGTTCCCCGTGACTCAGGGACTTACTGCTTGGCTCAAAGCTTCTATTGTTGCTTTGTGTGGCAAGTTCTGCTTTCTAAGACCATGGGTCTGCCGTTTATGACGCCGTTTGGGGACAGACATTAGATCCATACAAGGTCAGCAGAATTAGTGTTATGCAAAACAGGAGACCGCTGGGGTGTTCACAGCCCTTTTGGGCTGCACACGTATTGCTTTCTCTCTCTCTTAAAATGCTGTCGCTTACATTTGTATTTGCTTCTGGGTGGGGGTGGGGAAGAAGCAACCCCCACCGTGCCAGATCATGCCACTCAGCTTAAAACCCTCCTAAGGTCTCTCACGCCCCTGAGCTGAACTCTGAGGCAGCTGCCAAAGCCCTGCGAGGTCTAGCCTCCCACCCCTGGCTCGCCCCCTCGCCTTCCACTCTCCTTGGTTGCTCCATTTCAGCCCCAAAGACTTGCTGGTTCCTGGACTATGCCCAGCAAATTCCAGCCCCAGGAACTTTGCACAGGCTGCCCCCCTGCCTGGAATGCTCTTCGCTCAGGGGCCCTCACTCCCTCGCTCCCTCGCGCCTCTCAGGCATCTACTCAGAGGTCATCTTATCAGACAGGACTTCCTGACAACCCCACCTGAAACAGCACGAGCCACCATGTCACTGTGTCCTTACCGTTTTGTCTTTCTGCACAGCACTTACTACTCCTGAAAGAAGCGTGTGAGTGTGCTATCATCCAACTTTTCCCACTCCCTGAAGACAGAGATTTTACTCTGTTACTGCTGTACACCCAGTCCTGACACAGAGTGAACAATAAATATTGAATAAATGAACGTTGAACGAATGACGTCGACGGGACTCTTGAGAGGGTGCATTAAGCACGGACGAGAGACTGCATGTCAGACGCTTCCTCGGAGGGCTGCAGATGCCCTGTGGACGGTGCTGCTGACACCAGGGATGAGGGCACCTGGGAGGGGGGCACCTGGGGGGGCACCTGGGGGGGGGGGCCCGGGGGGGGCCCCGGGGCGGGGGGGGCCCCGGGGGGGGGGGGCACCTGGGCTGGTGGGCACCTGGGGTGGGCACCACTTCCACTGTGGCCCTGACCTACCAACAGGCCTGAAACAAAGCACAGCAAGCAAGGAGGGGGTGGCCTTCTGAGAGAGGTTTCCCATCTTGCACATGTTCAGTGCGTGTTTAAATGAAAAGTACTAAAGAAAAAAGGGGAAGGAGTGGCTGGGAGACCTGCCAGTTTTCTTTGCAAGAGGATTGGGAAAGAAGATTTATTGGAGTCAAAGGAGATACTTCAGATGGCATCTTATTTGCCGTCCCTTCTCCTCAGTGTTGTCACTGTATGAGGAAGCCAGAGAGAACTTTCTTCTCCCCCAGTCACGTGCCCTGGAAGATCAGGTCCAGGTCCAGTCCCCTTCTCACTGCTTGATTGTGATTTTGCACCAAGATAAAAGGGTGAATGGGTTTTCATAGTACATGTGTGCGTGTGTTTGAGATACTTGCTCTTTCTAGGAACAGGAAGAGTCAAATAATACAGAAGGAACAAGGAGAAAGAAAAATAATCACTCACGATCTCATCCTCTGAAGAAAACCACAGATGAAAGTTTGGTGAACTATCATTCGGAATACATCTCTGTGTATGTATATTGCATCCACATAAATGGGACCATATTACACACTTCATGGGAGCTACTTTCTTCATCCAATACTATATTTGGGGCATACCTTTCCCTATCAAAATATGTAAATCTTTATTGCCATTTTAAATAGTCTTTAATGGAATAACGAAATTCCATTGTATGTATAACCTGGCCAGGTCCCTATTGATAGGTATTCAGGTTGTTTCCAACCTTTTCCTATGAGATAAGATTGCGTGTAGACTTCTCCATGGGCACATTCTAGGCAGCTCTTCTCCCAGGGGAGCCTCCAGTACCTCCAGCATGATCATTCAGGAAACTCCTAAGTGCCATTGACAGTTGTCCCCCTCCCATGCCTGGCCCAGAAAACTCTGCCTCGAAGGCTTCCAAAACCCAGCTCTTACTCTCAACCACAGGGGCCTCATGCATTCCATCTACCATGTTTGTTTTTGTTTTCCTAGAAACAATTCAGAAATGCTTTTATGTTGTGCTTGGCCTCAATTGTTCGTGCCTATCTGGAATCCACCCCTCACTTTCTGATAAAAGCAATTCCTGGGAATGATCAGTCTCTGCTGGAGACAGCCCTGATGGACCTGGGGCAGAGGCAGGCAGGACGGTCATTGAAATCTGAAACAGCCAGCCTCAGCTTCCCTCTGCTCCTCCCCCAGGCCTCCCAGCCCCCACAGCCCCCAAAGCCCCCAGGCACAGGAGCCCCACCCTCCAGCAGAGCCCCAGGGAACCCCAAGCAGGCTAGAAGGTGGTGGGTGTCATCCTGGCGGCCTCAAATATCTCCTTTCCTTTGTTTAGGGGGACGGGGTCGAGCAATGGCTTGAAATCAAGGCTCCGACGTTACTTGCAAGTGTTCTTGAAGTTTCCCCTCATTTGGTCCCCTTTCTGTACTTGCCAGTGTGTCTGCTAAACCCAGCGGCACCCGGTCAGCATGCCTCACTCTTACTAGTCTCCTGGACAGCTGAGGAAGCTGAAGCCCACCCTGGGCCAGGGGCAGCGCCCCAGAGCCCTAGGGCTGCCGATGGTCAGTGCTGCCCCTGGTGCTGGCAGAGCTGCCAGCCGGGCATGCAGCGGGGAGGTGGGCTCCCGTGGCTGGGCCTCACGCCGTGGGCTGCTCTTCTTTTTCTGGCTTTGATTTGAAAGCAGCCATGGAAGGAGCTGGCGAGGAACTCCGGTGGTTTTGTTTCTAGAGTCTCTAGTCTGGGGGTGACACTTGCATTAGGTCTGACACCATCGTGGGTGGATGAGGAGGTGCCAGGGTAGGTAACTGAGTAGGTCACCTGTGGTCTGAAGGTATCAGCCTGTTATAGGGACAGAGGGGCTAGGGAAGGAAGGCAGGAAATGAACCGACTGAAAGTCTGTTCTGAGCCAGGACCTTGGGCTGCTTTCACCTCATATCAACTCTGAGAACTCAATCAACAACTCTGCCTTCATCTTTCCTTCCCCTCCTCCTTTCTTGAGGTGAGGAAATGGGATGGTCAGAAGCTCCAAGTGAAAAGTAGCTATATAGGATGGAGGTACGATTTTAACTCAGGTGTGTCTTGATTCCCACGTTAAGCTCTGTCCTGCTCACTGTATTGCCCATCAGTAGCCTCCTGGTCAGCCTGGATTTTGCAATGAATTTCTCTTCCTGTGACAGAGCACTGCTAAATCTCATCAGTCCCATTTGCCTCCTTTTCTCCCTGACATGTCATCCAAGGGGAGCGATGTCAAAAGTTGGTGTTTTTCTCTGAAACTCTTGGTGAGTCTCCCTCTAGACTAGAGTTGGCTCGGGGACACCATTTTGGCTGCAATCCTGCAGAGTTTCATTTTCACTTTCTTATTGAAAAATCGAAATCTGGGGAATTAGAGCCTTTCCATATTGATCTTTCAGGAGCAAGTGAAAATTACATTCTGGACAGGACCAAGACAGTGGCACCTTGAGTGCTGACAGGACTGACGTTGGACATGATGTGCAGTAAGTAGGCGGAGGGGCAAACAGATGTAGACGCTGCTTAAATTTTCCAAGTGACAAAAGCAAGAACTAATTTTTGATCCAGCTTAGAAAAAAATAAGATTTCTGGAATTAAATTCTTCTTCTGTTTTGTTTTTAGTTGAAAGGAAAGTTGAGGAGAGAGACCCAAGTGAGAAGATCTGTGGAAAGCAAGAATCTGAAGTTGCCCCTTTAAGCATGTCAGGGGCAGTGGGTCAAGTCTACATTTGGCTGCTTGCCTCACAGCCTGGTATTTTGGGACTGTGTTGGGAATCAGCCAGAGGTCTGGCTCATTCATTCACTTTGAGGCCTAGATTCTCAGTTTTGGGCTCAGATCTTGTCCAGATCACTTACTAGCTGGATGACCTTTTGCAAATTACTTATTTTCCTGACCTCAGTTTTTTTCATCTGTAAAGTGGGTTAATGAAAGAAACTACTGCATAGGTTGTAGGGAGGATGGATTGAATAAATATGAGTTGACTGACCGAATGAACAAACAAGATAATCATGTCAAGTGATGGGCTGGGTCCCAGAACAAAGTAAGGGCTGAGTGTCAAATGCTGCTATGATGGACACATCTCGGGCTCTGCTGAGCCAGGTCTGCAATGGCTTGTCACTCAGGGCACCCAAAGACGCCTGGTGACTGTGCATCCGCCCAGGCTTATTCATCTTCTTGGGGGCGCTAAATGCAGAGCTAATCCTGGTCCTTTTCTGGTCTTGGGCTCCGGGAGAAATGAACCAACCCTGAGTAAACACCTGCCAAAGGACAGTGTGTCCCGGTACCAAACACAACAAAAAACCCTAAAAACGGGACATAGTGGGGTAACTCAGACACGTGACCAGGCCACTCCTCCCCTGCCCTGGGAAAGACAACTTTCAGGTGTGCACCCTTTGTCCCACCTGCAGAGGTTTGGCTACAATGGGTCTGCAGTGGGACCAAGATATCTGTAGTTTCAAGAAGCCCCATAAGGGATTCTCAATATCAGCCAGGTTTGGCAGTTCCAACGCCTGGTTGGTGAAGCGTCAGCAGAACTGGTTCTAGTAGGGGTCCTGTCCCAGGTGTGACCTTAGCAAACCACCTTGTCCTCGAGACTCAGTTTCCTGGTGTGCATGAATTTGAGGTTTGGGCTGGCTCGTTCCCTCATCTCATTTGGGCTCAGCCCTCTTCCATTTGGCTCTGATGGGACAGCTGGGTGCTATGATCTCCCCTTTCTCAGCTGGGAAAACCCAAGATGTTTGAAGTATCACTGAGCTCCTGGCATTCCAGACCAGGTGGGTAGAGTCCAAGCTGCTCTGCCATTTTGGATTTTATTTCCCTTTTTCTGTTCATCAGGATAAATGCCTCACAGTTGGCCTTGGGGGGATGTCTGAGACCCCTCCACAAAGTGGCCTTCTGGGCAGTTAATTAGTCCTGAGAGCTCAGATCCAGAAACAATCGGTTCTTTTCTGGTGGCCTCTGTCCCACCCTCTTT